>JAPYZR010001620.1:0-25204 GCA_030522945.1 Trichopria nigra
ACAAAATACATAAAGTAACAAAAAGTCCCTAGTAGAAATGAGTTTGTAAATATCCGGGCGCAAGCTGGGCCCTGACTCGCGCCTTGACATCGAGAATTGATAGATATCAAGGCGCGAGTCAGGGCCCAGCTTGCACCCGGATATTTAGAAACAGATTTCTACTAGGGGTATTTTTATTCTAAATAATAAAAAATGAAGTATCAAAGAAAAAATGTTTTTTTTTGTTAAATTGGTCACATAAAATAACGGTCGAGTATATACATCGTCAAAAAAGCCACGTTTCTAAAAAATCAAACAGCGTCTTATGCACATCTTGAGTAAATGTCGTCCGGGCACAAAAACAAACACATTTCTTAATCTGTACGCTAATCGCTAGAAAAGTATGCGGTGATAACAAAAATATTGAATTTTGAAGAAATGGCAAGCTTTTTAAAAGAGACTTTGATTCTCGTGAGAAAAATTGACCTCCATTTGTACATAACTATTATTATTATAAAAAACCTACGTAAATATTATTATGAAGGTAAAATCTTAAAATTTCAAGTCAATCGGTTCAAAATTGCTTGAGTTATGCTGCAAGCAAATTGGCAAATATATAATTCCAAGAAAAACGCATTTAATGTCTTCAGTAGGACGTTTTTATTATATATATGAAGAATATGAAATACAGGTTAGGTTGGGTAATGATAAGGTACGGTCAATAGAGAATGTGGACGCGATATTGTTCTAGTAGTAGAGGAAGAAAAAGGGCTACGAAATATGATAAGGAGGGTAAAAAAGTATATAGAAGGGAAGAAATAGGAATTAAGTGTCGAGAAATTAAAGTTGATGGTTTTCAAGAATAAGGGAGGAAGGGATAAAGAAAGATATTGGTGGTGGGGGGAGAAACAATACAGGAAGTTAAGGAATTGAAATATTTAGGATATATAATAGCAATTTGGAGGTGAAAACGAACATGTAAGAGAAATGGGTGAGAAGAGCGAGGTTGGCAATGGGATGAAGAAAATTTAAGGGAGATGTAAGGTGGAGAGTAAAATATATAAAATGTTATTGTTAATTTATTATACATATGTTTTAACCAGGTAAAAATGGTGTACAAATTCACGCTTGTAACTCACGCTTTAAGAAGCGAGAAGTGCCATTTCAGCTTACCATAACTTTTTTGGGTGTGAATCTAAATATTTTTTTTCGATTTTTATCGGGGTGGAACATGATGGAAATGTTCTCTTTTCTTTTTATGGATCTTTGATTACATACCCAAAACAAATTCATATTAATGTCTGAAAATGTACGAATTTCTTTTCCGAATTTATAAACTCTGATGTATTAGACAAATTTGCCATACCAGATTCTAACCTAGATTATAAAAAACCATAAAACATTATTTGGTATTTACCATCGAATAACATAAAAATATTTGTTTTCGTAATAAACTACACCTCCGTAATCTTCAACGTATTCAATTTGCATCTAAATTTTACGAAACTCAACAAGTGTTCATTCCAGAAGTTATAAAAATTTAAAACACAAGCATTTTGTTCTTTTTAAAATAAAGTTTGTAAAGTACAATTTAGATGTTTTTATATACAGAATAATATTATAAGAAATTCCACTGTTCAAGAATGAATTTCGATTTGTATCAAGATTATAATCAAATTATATAACTATAGGGATTTCGCCTCTGAGAAAATTGGGCCGCTCATATTTAACAAACTTTAATGAACATATATTTTATAAAGTTACATCAATTCTAAAAATGAAAGGAATTGCAGTCACTTGCAATATGGGCATACATCACTTCAAAATTTAAATTATTATGCCCCCCCCCCCCCCTACCTACTTCTTACCCCTTTAACGAGATTTAATTGGACATTAAAGCCAATGAGTGAAACAAAAAAAAAATATATATGTATATATACACTTTACTTCGTTTCAAGAAAATATGTATTATCAAAGACCAGATTATTATCAATCAGTAGGTTGATGCATATCGATACGAGCTGTTAAAATAAAAACAAAAAATGATACTATTTTAGATAGATAAAAAAATGTACATTTTATCAAAATCACAATATCAGTCAAATTCGAAATAATATTCTGTACTTTTTTTCATGTTTGATTTCCGCATATACATGGGTGCATTGTGTTCTGAAACAACGGACATTTGATGCAGATTAGAGATCAGAGAATCTAAGATATATATCTACTTCAGATATAAGATTATATAACATATATCATCTTATATAAGATTATAAAAGTTATAAGCAAGATATAAGATATCTTTTGTTATATAGGGGGATACCTCGAATTCTAATCGGTCAATTTTAGACATCCGATGCCTGTTTTATTCCCTGTGTATTTCTCAGAATTTAGAGTATTGGTTCATCATTTTCCCCAATAAACTAAGAAATATACAATTTTTTTAATTTTATTATTTTGTTTAAGATAGTGGATATCTCGACTTGTAATTGGTCAATTTAAAAACCGGAAAACCTTCAAATTCGGTATTTTTTCCTCAAATTTTTCAGCCATTAATCAATTTTTTTTAAAACTGAATTGATAAAGTTATGCGTGTTTAAAGTTTTTCATGATGTTTTTGGGCCTTACCCCTACAGTGCGGATATATCCCGAAAACTACCGGGATCTATGTTAAGCCAACTGTATATAGTATCCGCATTTTTTATATCTATTTCCGCATTCGTGATCTACAGCGCGTAGTAACGCACGTACGCATAAGATCACAGGCCATAAAATTTTCTATCGCATTTTTAGATCTATTATAGTCTAAAACGTCGACATTTGATGAAAAAATATATGGTCATTTTTTTTTCGATTAACCAAATTTAATACTTCGATCCAACCTGTGCATTGTATGTAAAGCAGTAAAATAGTAAAATTGTTTCACCCCTCATTAATTTAAAAAACGAGTTCCTCTGTTTTCACTTCTGAAATTTTATATACTTTTATACAAGATTAACTTATAAGTGTCGAGAGGAAACATCTTTTCCTCAAATTTTTTTTTCCGACTGCGCTCCTGAAGCTGATCTGAGAGCGAAATAGGTATAAAAATAGTACAATGTTCTTTAAACTTCGTGGAGTGAAAATTTAGCAACATATTTAAAAATAGTGAAGTTTTCGCAGTCAAAAGAAGTGACAATTATTTTATCATTCACGCCAAAAAAAAATTACGTTTTCCTCTTAAAAGAGTGAAAAAATTCACTCATTTAAATGAGTGACTCGCAATTGTCACTCCAATACATTTAGAAGGCGAGCGAGAGATCATTCATTCTTAGCCCCAAAAATATAAAATTTGTGTCGATTTTTATACACCCATTTAACATATTTTATTACTTTAAAAAAGTCGTAAAAGAGGCCCGCATGCAGAATTAGGAAGGCTTTCAGTGTTATTACAGGTATGGAATTTTATTTCCAGCCAATAGTATGTAATACAGTTCAGATAAGTCTCCTTGATAAAAAATTGTCATTTAAATCGTAATTACTAATTACGAATCACATATGATCCATGGGGACTTTAGCTAGTAGTAATTCGGGACAGATTTTAGATATGCAAATATGGCGACTCTTGTCTCTTCGTCCATCAAAAAATTCAATCAATGATTTAAATCAATGATACCGATAGATCACAAAAAATTCCCAGAACCATAAAAGTACGTGGAATCCCAGGGGTTGCGGATGTCCACGAAAATCACCAGACTCCTTTAATTCGCGAAAAGGGAAAAAAGTGCCAACGATAACGACTCTGCGATTCGTTGACACCCCTGGGGACTAATGTCCAACGAAAAGACGCCTCGGGGTTGTCGAATTCCACATCTCGTCAGAAACCCGTGTATTTTTACTCCCTCTACCTGGCGTCGTCCTCGTTAACGTCCACAGCCCAGCGACCAATCGCATTGTTCATCCCAACTACGCATAACGTTTTATCGAATTGGAAAGTGTCGTAAAGAAAAAACAGGATCGTTGGACTCCAAGTTTTCATCGTGCTCGTGAATACTTTTATACCGTCCGAAGAATATAAAGGCTTTGCGAACGAGTCTGCCGTCTTTGTGTGAAATCCTAAAACATTCAGGAAGAGAAAGTATCGGTTGATCGCACGTAAAAATGTTTTTTTTTTATCACTTTTTTTTTTTACTTAAAATAACTTTGCTATCAAAGTATCCGTCAGGATAAGTTTTTTTTTTTTTTAATTTCCACATACGAAAAGATAATTATCATATTTTTATTGTCCATTTTTAAAAAGTGTTACTCATTTAGAATTATCATATATGTTCTACAGATGAGTGCAGTATGGTCCGGCTGTATACAATAAGATCATGAAATATTTCCACCGCAATACCGTGAAGCATTACGTTTTTAGTACCAAGATCCGCGTGGTACCCACATGTCGGATTCTGACTATTCCGATAAAAAAAAATTACGATTAAAAAGAAGACGGAAACTTATACGCGTTCTGACCACACATGTCAGTAATAGTGCCTTAATGCTTGATATGCATTAGTCAGCTCATCAAGAATGGGTAATCAGTCGGTACATTTTTGTCCAAGACATTTTTTAAACCTCTTATATTTACCACTGTTTGATGATATAAGCGATAAGATTTTATTTCAGTTTAAAACAACATTATAACCATGTATATCAAATATTTGATCTTGTTTCAGTGTTCAGCAAAGGGCAGTGCGAGACAACGGTTTATCGGTTCCTCGGGAAAATTGGCGGCTACGCTTGGGTTGTGACGCAAGCAACACTTATATATTGTTCGAAACAAAAGCCACTTTCAGTCGTCTGCGTGAATTACATCATAAGGTAGGAATTTTGCTTCATGTTTCTATGTCTAAGATTTGCTTTTCCCAGCCGAAACGGATCCCCACGAGATGTTGCCACCTTCGCTGTTTAGGTGGAAACTGACCACTGGATGGGTAGAGTGCCACTAGCATATTTGCATAACGTATTCATTAGCACTTTACCGACAAATATGTTTATATCGTATACTGGACCAATACAGCGTCGAATATCGATTTAACTCCAGAACGCTAACGCCTAAAGTCTTTATTGCGCCAGTACTGCGATACTATTGCATCAGCCCTACTGATGATAACTCCTAAAACAGTTAAGGGCTAACTATTGAAATCCGTACTGCCGACACCCAACCAGTCCTCGGCGTAACTTCCATATTGTTTATTTATTGCGTTGGTCATAATTTACGACAAATTTAAGCCCGGCCGTTGTCTGATCTTTCCACGCCCCAGCCCCGATGTTTATTCTATATGTTAAGGATTAATGCCAACATTTATGGATTTTCTTTGAATTACATTTTTGTGTAATCCAGGTTTTATATATATGTATATGATATACACACAGGTACATTATTATATACGTACATCAGCCTTTGTTACACTATGAAAATTCGATAGGCAGAGTATGTATGCTGCGTTGTTGTGTAGCAAATTCTTTCCGAATGATCGATTTTCTAAAGAAAAATAAACCCATGTCTTTTCTGTAAGCCGCTACGATTTACCGGTTTTATTTTTTGTCTGTCGGTCACGATTCGGCGCTTCGCGTATATATGCTTTGCTAGCGGTAACGTTACAAATGAATCAGGAATATTATTATACTGACGGAAAATATTTTTTCGTCGATGAAGCTTGGTTTGACGTTTAAGAATACTCATAGATGATGTAACGAATAAATATATAGAGGAAAACTTAACAAGGGCTATATTTTACATCACTTTTTAGTAAATATATATAATAGTGTATTAAGGGCGATATAACGGCATATTAAGGGCGAATTTGTTGATTTTCGACGAGTGGGAAAATGACACCCGTTAGATATTCATATTCCGCACGCGGTGCAAGATATGTTTTAATATATGACGCGACGAGGCATCGATTGCTTGCGCTCCGAAATTAGGCCCTTGGGCGCAAAATCGATCATGGCTCCCAGTGAGTGAAAAAGTATTTTTGAGTATAAATCAACAATTAAAACAGTTAAATTGGATCCGATTAAATTTATTCACTATTTGCATTATAGTTTTCACTGTTTTGAATTGAGAAATACTGGAAAAAATGATACACAGCTTTCGGGAGTTATGCGTTCTGTACCGTCAGCTGAGAATGGTTAATTTTCTCATCTCAAAAGCCCAGTCGCATTAAATATTTCAGTGAATAGCCAATAGCAATCTGTGGCACCATAGTGGACAACACGCGTACCTCAACTATATTCACAATCTATGCAATAGTAGCTGTCATCAATAACTTAGTCAATTTTAGCAAATCTTTTCGCATAGTCGCAACAATCGCAATCATGGCATTTATCTTTACAGATATGTCATCATCCCTATTCTTCGTATCATTGTTTCCATCATCATCATTATCATCATCATCGATATTGTCCGCATAGACATTTTTTATAAAAGACCACACATTTCCCAAACTGGTCAGTCTCATTCGATAAGCAAACAATGGATTCAGGAATTTGGATTTTCCTCTTCCAGCCACAGCTCTTATCCGAATATTTTGATAGGGAACGGGCGCGGCGACGGGGTTGGCGCAAGCGCGATGTAGGTAAGCCGTGACCTCGTAACGTAGTTCGCGAGGTATCCCTGAAGAAGAAACCCTGGTCGATATACTCCCACCCCTCGGTCTCAATCCGGCTGTTCAATCGAAAGGGAGAGCGAGATCGAGGAACGAAAGCGAAAGCGCTTAAATTCCCCCGGATACGGTGCCATCGGCGAGGAGGATGGGACACGACCACATCTACGGCCACCATCCCCGTGGGCGGCTGCAGCAGCTATCAGCTGTTACATCCTCGGTACGGAAATCCTCATTGTTTATCCGTGTATACATCGCAGCCGAAATCGCGAGAACAACATGAGCGATATCAGGTGACCGCTGCAGCGAAATGGAAAGCGCACGTAAGCGAACGTTCTGTTCTTATAGGAGAGTCCTCGAGTGTAGAGTGGGGTGCGGGTGATGTTACGCTGGGAGAAATGGCGAATTCTAACATCAGGATGGTAAAAAGTGCCAAAAAACAGTGAAGTCGGGTGTTGCTACGGAGGTCCATCGAAACGCGGTATGAGCGGCGTAGATATTATTGATCTTGATAAATTTTCGGGTTGGGCATGGGCTCGTAGAGTATATATGATTGTGAATGAATCGCGGGGTGTTTTCATTGTGAGAATAAGGGACTTTGGTGACCTTGACTCTGACTGGGATAGTACGAGTGAACTTCTTACGTTTTAAACTCATCGGTGGTTGCGTAATGAATATCAGTCCTGGTAGTCAGAGACGTTTTCATTTTGGTTTATCGGTTTATTACCATTTAATACACCTATGATTAAAATATGTATACGGAACTTGGGACAATGTTACTTTCGACTACCGGATAATAAGATAAACGCGATTTAATTGGTACTTGAATCGACTCTTGCAAAATTTTGTGGGGATGTTTTTGCGACATCATTTGCTTCATCAGTATGAGGACGTTGATAATTTATGTATTTATGTTCACCATGACTTGTCTTATTTTAAGTTACGTTTTAGGCCATCATTTTTTCATTTCTTAATGAAAAGTTACCTGACTTTTCGTTGATACGGGGAACCAGAAAGTATTTCTTAAGGACGAGTTGATATTCACGTCAGTCTCAACACAACCATCCCTGAGAATAGTTTTTAAAGTATAGCTGCTTAAAGCATTCTATAAAGTATTCGACGATGTGCGAGTATCAAGTGCAAAACAAATAATTAGAAAAGTTTGAAAATGCAGAATAGACTTTTGCACTTTCGTAAAAGTGTAGAGATTATCAAATGGAGTAATAATCGGCACTGTTTACGGCTATGTGTTTGCATACAATTCTAACTGTATAACTAAATTATGGAACCCCAGTCAGACATGATATCAAAACAATTTTTATCATAATTAATTTCGATGATCAATTTTGTTTTCACTTATAATAATTCATTAATAAATTTTGTTTCCATTTATCAATGTAAAGAGGTAATGAATATTTTCTGGAGTGAATCACCTCTTGGACGATGATGAATTAAAGTTCTCATTATATATAAATTACTATTCCGATTGACATAAAATGCATTATTGGACAAACTTCATTAAAATTATTGTATATGTATCAAATTTTTATGAAGGACGTTAAATATAAATTTATCATTTATTTTTTTATGAGTGCATTGCTCAAATGGTAATTTGTATCTTAAAACGTAACAACGTCTCAAACGTTAAATAAGATTGATTCAATGATTAATAGGGACGGGAGGTATCAGAAAATTAACAATAGGTCGATGACATACTCGTGCCTTGGCAACCGAATAGGGGTTTATTCTTCATCTTTTGCTATTGATCGGTATTTGAAATTGAAGAAATATTTATTTAGTGTTGCCTCAAGAAATCATGTATAGTGTCGCCGCGCGGAAATAATCCTCTCCTATTTTATAATGCTATTCTATACTTTGGAATCTAAAGTAGAATTTCACTTATTTGCGTAGCTAATCGATGCATACAATATAACCAACTCTGTAATTCAAACACAACATATAAGTGATTTTCTTCATACAGGTTTTCTGAAATTTATTTTCTTAAAAATTGTGCATTTTCACGACTCGCAGACGTTTCGCTGACATTCGTCAATTTCCATCATGTTATAAAAACCATTTTAACAGTTCAGAAACTACTACGACTGATTTACATTTTGCTTTTTACTAATTTCGCTGTATTCGAACTTGATGAAGTGACTTTTACGTGCCTCAGGTACGTAAGTGAAAATAACACTGAAAAAAAAATAGAAGTAACAATCCAATAAATGGTCTAGTGAAATAATGAGTGTATATAGGTTCCAAGAATGACATTTCATAAATAAAAACTAAAAGCTTAACAACTACGAACTTTATTTTGTATTTTTTTAGTTTCAACTACAATGTATATATACGAGTCTTTTTGTCCCCTGCGCGCAGACAGCTTTAGCGGTAGTTACGCTTCCATATTTTCCTACTACTTCTCACATTTCAAGTACTTTTTAGGCATTGTGTTTCCGTTCTTTTTGTACTCGATAAAAAAATGAGAAAACGTGTCGAGGTATAGGTTCACCTGCAAAAGGAGTATGTTCTTGGGTTACGTTTCACTTTCTAAAAAATATCGCATTACGATAAGATTGCGCGTCTTCTGCTATTTGTCGTGAATTTGCGAAATGCTAGTCAACATTTAACACTGCTTAAGTTGGCATTCGTGTTGCTATTGATCGTTATTATTCGTTTTATCGATTGAGATTTGCGCGATTAAAAATTCGAATTACGTCATGAATTATCGTCGAAGATAAATGTGAATTACGCATGAGTGTTTAAAATATTTTTCGATTACTTTCTGCGATACTTATTTGGTCTAATTCTTTATGACTTTCCTTTTTTTTTAATTTTTGAGTAAAATCTATACCAGAATTCATGGTTGAAAGGATGCTTTCATCATGCAAATAATATTTAATGCTATAATGAGCAACGTACGGGTAATTTGTATCATTTTCTCGTATTTTCACGTTATAAAATATTTCATTTCATTTGGAAAACGAATCGAATGTAGAAGTTTTCATCGAGATACATCAAGAAATCATCGAGGAAGTCATTAATATTTGGGATATTTTTACACTTTTCACAAAAGGAGTGTATCTAATCTACTCAGGGTGCAATTATGTACTCGAGGCAGAAAATTCATTCAAGCTAAAAGCTTGTACTTGATGTATCTAGTTGTGGAAAATTGCATTGTGGCCTGCGCTTACGCGATGGCATAATAAATTTTTTTTTTCCGTAGTAATTTCGTTATTTCTTTTTTTTCTATCTACGGAAATCATTTGTCAATTGAAAATTAATTAATATAAAAACGAAATAATATAAAGTCAACCTAGGCGATTTTTATGTCGATTTTTCCTACTGCTTCATAACTAGTATTATTCAAACAAGATCGCGTCGTTGGCAACCATATCAGCAGATTACCGAAAAATGTTGTAACATTGTGGGAGAGCGTTATCATTGTTTGAAATATTGCATTTCGTGGAGAAATATTCTGATGTTGTATACAGAGACTTCGCGAATGGCGTTATCAACTTGGGTCAAAGTTCTTCCGGCTCTTGATATAGAGTTTCTGCCTATTTTCCGAAAGGCATTTGCAGAACTGCATCGTTCGAATGAACGCGATACTTTACATCGTGTTTGGTCGATACATTATCCCTCGGTCTCTTTCTCTTTTACATAATGAATAGCAATTGTCGATCCGACAATTGAGACTTGACACCATGCACCTAACGAGCATATATACGCGTATTAAGTAATCAAACGCAGAATTCCGCTTGAAATCTAGGATGAGCGGTCAGAATATTTAGGTTCGTAAAAAGAAAAATATATATTAAAATAAATATTATTATTTTACTGATTTATTCTATTGAATTGTAAATATTTTCTCATGTTGATTTATTAAAACGGCTGAAATTAAAGTAGCTATTTTTAGTCAAACGCGGTAGACAAATGTTTTTATTGATTATATATCAATTGTTGGTTTTTAAATTACGTCAATTATATGTATATGTATATAGTCTCTCTCCTACTAATATGCTTGATTCCGTCCAACAAGAAGCACCTTACAATTTTCCTAAAATATTGGAAAGAATTGTTCGACTTATATATTTATATATTTTTATAAAAAATGACTTCTCCTGCACTTCGAAATCCCTTTCAATGGAGAAGGAAAACAACTAAACTATATAAATCACGTAACTTCCGTGGACGTGAAACGTAATTGATGTTAATTGCAAGTTTTTATAATGTTGTCAAACCCACATTCGTTGACAAATGGTCACGTGCACCGAAGGTATACAATAAGGGATTACGTGATTCAAATTTCTCACCCATGAGGAGATCTTTTCAAATATTTTCGAGTGGTTGCTATATTGCAGGAAATAATTTGTGATTGACATATCACTGAAATTCTCACATTATGCAATATATATATGCGTATCAAATGCGAAAAAAAAATTCTGAACTTGGGATGGCTCTTGAGAGAAGAACGACGACCTTGGTATGCATACCGTACGTCAAAGCGCGTCATTGCATTCATCCATTATGTAACGCAACACTGATTGTAAGACCGTCTATGCTAGTGAATGCAGATTGTGTGTGCAACTTACTCGTCCACGAAACAATGTATAAGTTCGTGTGTGTACGATACTATTTTTCTAAATGTATTGAACTCGCCGACAAACGGATCACATGCATATATACATATATAACGTATTATTAGGCAAACGCGTGATGTCGGAGTCGCATTCGCACATTAATGCGACTTTTTATAAACTCGATTTATACTTTTTATTCTGGTTTGAAATTATTTATTTAAAAATATTCAATTCAATTAAAATAGAAAAAGAATTTTTGAAATATTAAAAACTAATACTATGAATATAAACGTATAATTTGTCTTTATATAGAGATTATCACGTTTAAAACTCGTGTAATTAACCCTATTGAAAATTACCATGTTCTGGAAAAAATTGTTTGATTTTTCAATTGCTTCTCTGGTAACCTAACCCTTTCATAATGACAAAACAAAGTTTTAAAATTAAAAAAATTTTTTTATTCTATTTTTCAGTACACATAAACTTTTTATAAAATGCACATTAAAATTGTAGTAACAAGAAATGTCATTTTTGTGTTTGTACTGGAAGACCATCCATAAATTATCAAATAATAGTATATGTTTTATGTTGATAATCAGTTTTTGCATTATAAAATAAAACGACGATTTAGTACATGTAGTTGATTCAAGTACGTCTACTCGTACTTTATAATTTCGATTGAGTGCTACATGTAATGAATAGTAATGTTAAAGAAATATCAATGATTTATGCTGATACAAAAATTTTATATACGACAAACTGCTTACAAGTAACAAAACAAAAAAAAAATTATTTTTAGAATTGAGTTCACGTAATGAAATATCTTTAATCGATAAAATTAAAACCTTTATTTATGGCTTTACTTCGGTAGCAATATTCAAATTTCGGTAATTCAATTTATCGACTTTTAGTTAAAGTCACGAAAACAATGCGTCCCGTGTGTCAATAAATTTGTAAATAGACCTTATTAGTAACCATCAATCATGATTTTATTTACGTTTGAGGTAGTTTTGTTGATTGGAAAAAATAAAAGCTACTATAGCTTGAAATCGGTCAATTGTAGTGTTTTTAAATTAAAATTTTATTTTTGAAAAAGTTATGTCACTGTCACTGTACGTGGTTCTTCTAATTATATTTATTGGGTCAGTTATTCTTCAATAAATTTAATTTTGGGATTCCATGGCAAATATGACAAATGCGTCATGAAAGTGCAGTTCTTACACCTGTACTGATGGGTAATATAGTACATTTTCAGTAATTTTCATTACGTTCGCGTTGAGAAAAGGAAACTTTGGAAATATAAAAATGATGGTATTTTGAAAAAGTGGAAAACATCCATTGACATGAATTTCCATTAGAATCTCTCTGAGATGTACAATGTTTTTCACGTGACATGTAGGACTTGAAGTCTTGACGTCTCCTCTTGGTAAAGAGAAATTTCAATCTTGAAATATAAACATCAAGTATACATCACTTAAACTCATATTAAATGGTTGATACCAATACTGGTAACTCCTGGTAAATCTTTAGAAGCTTAATTCTTTTGATACAATTTACTGCTTTCTGACTAGATCGAATAAAATGTAATTTTTAACAAAGCCATCACCATCCTTTAGAATGTAAAAATACCCTGTTGAAGGATCATTTACTTCCCTAGTGAAATTGCAATGTTGAAACGAAATAGTTCATTTGTGATACGCAAACAGATAGACGTTTGCGAAAATAATTCGCGTCATCGTCGCAGAGTCAAATAACTGAACGGTCGCGTGCGAACCGGCTGATTTTCTTGCGAGAATGAAAAGCAAAATGAGCCTCCCGTATACGAAATCAGTGATTTGTTCGCGAATTGTTGCCAAAAACAATAAGGGACGAAAACAGCTATTGCACAACATAGCAGTTTTTGAAAATGTTTCTATCGACGCCCGTCGATCAAAGGTCTCGCCTATATAGTTACGTAAACAAATTTAGCAGTCGATAATTCGCGGTTTGCGCCAAGAACGCTAGGAACTTGAATTTATTACGACGAATCCGCCGCTAAAGGAGGCGGCAAAAGCTCTGTGAATGGGCCAGATGGCGAGAAACGCCAATACTTGGGCAATATTACCAGTAGCGTTGGTTTTTTGCCAATATTTATGCGAGAATGCTAAACGGTCTTTTCCTATTAACGCTGAAAATGCGGACGTATCACGGTTTTCGATCTGTTATCTGGGTTCTGGTTTTATTTTCAAGGAGGTTGCGAGCAAAATTTGAGATGGAGTTTATTTTCGCAAGATTTTATGTAGTTTGAAGTACGGTTTCAGAAATGAGGGTTCACAATTGGAATAATCGTCATCCCTTTTAGAATAGATCTTTTTAGGCATAGACGTACATACCCCAGTTTCGTCACGGGTCATATAACAATTATACAATATTTTTCAAAAATAATTAAGATATTGTAGCATTATACCTGGACTGCCATGCGTTAAGCAAACCGATGATTTATCTCAAATATATGATCGTGGATGAGTCATCGCCCTTGTTGTGGACGTACAGAATTCTCCTTAATCTGGATTAACCTATAACATGGAGTCCTGGAGAATCACTATATAGTTGTTTACGTGCACGACTCGTTTCGGCGCTTCCTTTCATATTTTGATATTTTATCGGAATCATTAGATATTTATTTTCATCACGAGAGACGTATAATGTACAGTTTTACACGCTCTTTTGCGGACCTAAAGACCCTATGGCTATGCAAAATATGACCCACTATAACGAAAAAGAATGTCACTCAGGCACGGGAATCCCCTGCGGGTGTAAAGTTGACCATTCACGTCCATAGTACGAAAATAACTATTTCTATTATAGCATTTACCTTCCATATTCTTTAATTAATTGGAGGAATTTACTACTTTCTCATATTTGTTAAACTTTGCACATGTTGGATGAATTTTTTTATCATTTTCGAGAACTTTAATTAATTCATTAAGTCGAGATAGACTGATTATCAACTTTCTGGCTTGAAGAAATATTGACAAATAATATCAACAGATGCGTGCAAGAATGTATATAATAAGGAACTAAGTAAATATTTATAGTAAACAAATGTTACTTCGACCTATATCGTAGATTGCATCGAAGTATTGAATTTGGTCACTCGCCAAAATAAGTGACCATAAGACTTTTCGTTAAATGTTCACTTTTCACATCATAATAAAACAAAAAATGCAATAAAAAAATGTCTGTCCGTAATCTTATTGGTACGTACGCACGTTACTACGATGTGTATAGCTCATGAATGAAAATATATCCGTGGTAAAATGGTGGGGGGAAGACCAAAAAACATTATCACGAAAAACTTTTAACACGTATAACTTTTATCAATTTAGTATCAAAAGAATAGATGATTTAAAATTTGGGGAAGAAAATACCGAAAAAAAGGAAATAATACCGAATCTATACAGGTTGCCGGTATCTTTCTTCGAAGAAAATGATGAATGGGTACCCTAAAAACTCGGAATTGCACACCGAATAAAACAACCATCTGTTTTCTAATAATTATCAATTAGAAGTTTAGAGATATCCCTAATTGTAACAAAAGAATAAGCAAACCTTAAGAAATTTTATATCTTGCTTCATTTAATAAATGCAATGTATCATAGTAATTATAAACAAATACTTAAAATACACGAAATTTCCTAGCGAATTTGGTAAAATGTACGCTTTACTACTTATCATTTTTCAATTTTAATAACTCATATTGATATGCATTTATACCTATAGAATTAATACTATAGTTTCACCTTGAAATTTGAAATAATCGAAAATCATAATCACGAATATGTAAATTTACATTGCGAATATATTCAAAACAAAAGTTGCAGCATTAACAAACTTGAAAATTTTGCAAATATTACAAAATTTAAAAAGTATACATATGACAAAAACATAAAAAATGTTACATAAATGTTATCTTTATATCATTATAATTTAGAAAAATATTAATAAAAAACTTTATTCGATGATAAAATAAAGGTCAATAATGGTCATCATAAAAAGTAATGGTTATAATGTCATAAAAAGCATTTAGAATTCTTGCTTTTCTATTTTAAAATCTCCTTCCTGGCTATAGGCTAATGGCCTGGTTGCGTGAGAACAAAGATTATAAATAGACCAATCGCTTATTTGTAGTACATTTCATAAAATTTACACGATTGCTGGTTCAATGTTCGACATGTTAACGAAATTGCTTTCGAATACACTTTGTTAAAGAGTTCGAAAATTAAAAATCTAACAATTTTGACAAATAATTCACACAGCAAAATCATAATATCGCCAAACAATATCTTTTTTTTTTTTTAATAGCTGATATAAGATAATTTATTGAAAATTGTTTTCCATTATACTTCTACTATGGAATTGTTACATAAAATTATCTCGATGTACCTTCTTTAACGTTTAGTGGTGCTTTAGCTTGCATTCAAAATTGAAACCTTTTATGGCAGTGTTTATCGATTATGGTACAGCAATCGCATTCTGCAAAATAATGCAAAGTAGGTATAGATATACATATCAATAATATTTTTGTTCTAAGTTAGACGAATGTGAACTTTTATCGATTATTATTAAGCAGGCAAGTCATTCGTTCGTTTTTATCAATTTATGTAACTGAAAATTTTCAAAATTCATGAAACTGAAAGGGGGTCCGAAAAGTATGGAAACGGTGGAATATTTCGAAAACCATCGATATTAAAAAAAAAAAAAAAAAACGCTGAAACACGTGAAACGATTTTTCAAAAAATTACAACCCCCCACACCTAAGGGGGCACCGCATGGGGCACGAGGGGGGTCGAAAATCTTAAATGGCAAAAAAGATCGAGTGGGGGCTCATTTGGAAGGTCTTTTCGAGATGAATCCAAAACACTACATGTAGTTGGTGTTGAAATGTGCATAATTTTCACGAAAAACTTTTATCGCAAGCCAAATAATTTTCGGCAAACACAAATGTTGCAATCCAACAACGAGGGATTGTAGTGTATTTCGTTTCAGCATTGGCTAATAGAGTATTGATACAAATCACCAGTACTATCGATCAAAATTATGCGTATTATTAAAAAATAGCGAATAATATAACTCCGCGAATAGCGATCGCAGCGCCATCTATGTCCAGGGTTTTATATGTATAAATCTGTTTCTTATACAGGGATAAAATGTTTTTTCTTACACAAATGATAAAAATCGATTTTTATAACTCTCATTAAAATCTACGTAATTTTTATCATTCTGGAAAATTTAAAAATCCCATGATTATGTTCGTATAATTAAAATGCAATGATTCATGCACGATTTCAATATCATTACCGTTTGAAGTAACGTTTGAAGAATATGAGAAATGAAAATGCAATAATAACAATTACTAGAAAGCCAAAATTTTACAACAAATAGAAATCAAAACAATAACATAATATTCATTTAAATATCAAATTAAAAGCACGTATCTGTCGTAGTAAATAATAATAGCAAATCAAGAAACATATGAAATGATGTCAAGGAAAATAACGACTATTTGTGGAACACTATAAATAAAAATTTATTGAATAACATTGCGTACATATTTTTATAATTATTGTAATAGTATATTGAAAGTAATCATGAAAAAATAACCATTCGAAGTTATGAAATTAACTAGTAGAAAATTTTGAAAATGTTAAAACAATTACGATATATAAAATTAACATATAATTAGTGGAAAACTAAATGGAGATGTTGACATAAATAAATATTTTTTAAATTCTAAATTATTAAACTTATTTTTTGATAATGAATAATAAACACATAAAAAATTTAAATACATGCATGAAAAAGCCCGAAATAACAATAAACGTAATCAGCGTCGGATGTAGAACAAATGAAATATTAACAATAAATGTATTTATTATAAAACTTTATTCAAAGGCAATTTGACTACTTTTTAATCAGAGACCTACATTTAAATTTTCTCTCTACTGCACGATTTCTACGTTTCTTCATTTAATAAAAATATCGATGCAAAAAATATCGATTAAAAATTATACTTTCACGAAGCCCGTGAGAAAAATTAGATTTTTTAAAAGAAATTGTTTTGTAACTGTTAAAAGATTTTTTTTTTTTGGTAGCATTCCATCAATATTTTAGATGAAATGTTTATTGCAATGCTTTATAATAGATGATAGTTCTTGTGATATTCGTTAACATTTGCGTTTCATTATTCTATAAACGAAATTAAAATGACTTATATTTACTGAAATTAAAATAATTTCTTTTTTTTTCTTTATTTTTTTTTTCATATGCTTATTGTATCATGCAAATTTATCCATTAAGGAGATAAAGTGTGTATTTTGATAAATTCTTTTTTTTGTCATTACTTTCCAGCTCCTTGTTTGCATTATTCTCACATTTAATTTCGCATATTGTTCATAAACATCAGATTTAAACTTTGGACTTTCTATATGGCCAGAGTGAAGCGTTTTACAACTACGTCACTGGAAACTGTTCTTAAAATGAAGTTTTTCCGTGAAGTCGAATAATTTCCTTCGAAACATAGGCGTCGAAGTTGCTAGTTCGCGTTTTCGTCAAAAATCGAGGGTGGTCAGTTTTCGAAGTATATTCCACAGCATGGGGTCGTCTCGTATCTTAGGGTTGTGATATTGATTTTTACCAGATTTTTTTCTGTTTTTGTATGTTTTTGAAGGAATTTCATGATTTCACTAAGAAACTTCATTTTAAGAACAGCGGCTTTTTAAAACGCTTCATTCTGATAATGATTTTTGAATCTTCAAAACGGTTAATACATATGATAGTAAAAATTGAAACGAGTTATTATTGATGAAGAAATTTTATTTGCCAAATTCTATGTGGCTAATTATAGAAGACTGGGACAGTCGATCATAATTGATGTATGTAAAATTTTAAATTTAGAGATAAAAAGTAAAAAAGAAATTATATTTCAAAAGTAGACATTGCTTTATCTATAAAATTTTAATACTTCGATAAAAAGAACTTTTATAAAAGATGAAAAGCATATCGCTTTAATAAAAGTGATTTAGATAAGTGTAATTTGTGTTGTATGAGATTGCACATATTTAATTTACAAAAAATCTGTTGTTTCGTTTCAACTTTGTAAGTATAACAATTTGCTTCGTGTTTGTTACTTTTTTTTTGTCCTTAAAAAATATTTAAGTAATAGTTTTAAATTTCTGCATATGCGTTTAGAGAAGAAATGAAACCGTTTTCTTATCGAACGTTTGAAATGCGAAGTTTTTTTGACATAAGCAGTAAAATGATACATTTCCGATATGCTGATAAAAGCGATAGGGAACTATAATTTAGTCCGATAACGCATCATTGGTGTAGACATAAGTACGAGTATTTAAGGTACTTAATAATAGACATTTTTAAATTGCGGTTTATTTTATTGATCTGTAATCTATAATCCTAGAAAAATTATTTCTTTGCTCAGTGAATTAATGAATTATTCGAGATATGTTGAGATCGATAAGAAGTCAATGAAAAACAGATTTTTTAAAATATGTTCATCGAAGAACATTGTTAATCCATAAAAATGACGAAACAAAAGAAAATAGAGGCGAGAACGTTTTAAATAACAACAAAGATTAGGAAAGTGTGGGTAAACTAAAGAATCGTTAATAACGAGTTAATCAAAACGAAAGTAGATAAGTGATAACAGAAATCAAAAGAGAAGAATTTTATCATATTATGCATTGTTGGCATGTTGATCTTTTAATTTTTTTCATCGTTTTCACAAAATTTTAATTCAATTTCATCACATAAGAATTTCCTACGGATATAATCTAAAATGAGCCTATAGAAAAAAATTGACTCTAGTTTAAAAAAGCACGCTAAAAGAATTTCACATTAAATCAGAATTTAAACAGAATGAATAACCTAAAATTATAAAAAGTATGCGATAAGAAAATGATCAGAAGAGCAGAATACTTAAGAAGAATCTTAAGGAGCAGAATACAATGTGTAGAAACAAAATTAAATTTAGAAATCCAAGAACATGCAATAATTGACTTAGACAATTCATACAATATTATACCAAAAGAAAATAAAACGATATAAGAATAAATCAAATTTATTTTAATAGAAAACAATAAAATAACTCGAATTATGAAATTTTTATAATTTAAATATAGACCATTTTATTGCGCATTCATTTTAAGTCGTTAATTAGAAAAACATTTCCGGAGTAAAGAGCAGGAAGTTTATTCAGTCTTGTACTTGACCTATGCAATAGGTATATTTTTATAACTGGCAACTTTTTTTTAGACGTTCAATGCTGCACATGACAACAGATACTGCGTCATAATAGCAGTTGATGTTTCGATAGGTAGCGGTTTAATGTCGAAAACGGATTCCTATATAAAAATATTATTGACAGTCGAAAAACAATGAATTAAATTAGAATAGCTGATAAAAATAGGTGACAATAAATAATAAGAACTGCGTTAGTGCAAGTATGATGTAAATAATGTAAAAATTTATAAAAAATTAAATGAAAGCAAGAGGGTAAACACTTTAAAAATCATCGAAAATTGGAAAGTAAATATGAATGAGACAGTAGGGAAGAAAAAAAAAAAAAATAAATACTTAAAAGTTTGCAAAATACAAACGATGTAAAAACGAAAAGACAACAATAGTGGGAAAGTATGAAAAAATGCAAAACTTGAATAGCGAGTACGGAATGAACGAACTTAAATAATCTGAAAAAAACTTGATGATATCGCAAAACGTGAATGAAATGAAAGTGACGGAAAATGCAGAGAAATTTCAACAAAATTTCTGAATTTGCGGCAATAAAAATGTAAAGAATATAAAATTGGGAAAAAATTGAACAAAACGGAACAAACGATAATAAATACGACAAAAAATTTTATGATTTTTATTGTTTACATTTTTATTACCGTTTTTTTTTGTTGCAATTTATCTGCAGTTTTCGACAGTATCATTTCATTTATATAACAGTGCCCAATATGAAACAGTATTTCTATAACACAAAAAGTCTTAAATGCAAAAGAACACTCTCTAAATAAAAATCACTGGAAATTCCGCTGAAATTTCCACTGAAAAAATTATAGCTGATCTTCCAGCTAATTTCACTGATATACAATCAGTTAAATATGTGGTTCACTGATACAAATAGTGAAAGTCATTAATCACTGATTTAAGCAGCTGATGCAGAACTTTTAAAGTGATGATGAAACTGTTATGTATGCTGACGTTGATAGATAGGTAGAGAGGACGAAATGTATATTTTACTGAATAATTTAGTGGACTGTATTTCACTGATTATTTCACTGAAATTTAAATTTAACTTATGAATCAGTAACAGAAGTAGTTTACTGATTAAATCAGCGACTATTCGCTGATTCTCAGTGCACACTTATCACTAGTGAAATCAGTGACTATTCGCTGACAATCAGCGGTTTTTCAGTGATTCATATTTTAAAGAGCAACACATGAGAGCAAGATATGAGATTCAAATATTTTTATATAAAACAAAAAAAATATAACAAAATGTCGTCTATTTCATTAATAAAAAGTATATTCAAAGTTTCCTATACATTTTAATTAATTATTATAGTAATTGTCGAGAAATTTAAGGATACAAAAAATAAATGCAATAATAGTAGGGGTTACAGAAAATCAGAAAGAAACAATAATAACGAAATAAAACAAAATGGCTATATTAATTGGGAAAATAGTGACCTAGCTGTCCTCTCCCTTCACTTTAAAAAAAATAAACTATAATATTTCACAAATATTACTAGAATAAGAGGGGAACAAATATAACTACACGGGACGAATGAAGAAATGATCTATTAAATGAGGAAGGTAGAGGGTTTGAAGGGATGACAAATATACAAGAAGTGAGTGAGTGAGTAAGAGAGAGATAGAGAGATTTGATATGACTTGATTTGATTTATTTAACATTAAAGCCCTGGAAGGAACCTATATCAGTGTAAGAGAGGGAGAGATATAACATGAAATGTTATAGGTAATGAGAATGGGAGGGAATGAGTCAGAAATAAATGTGAAAAAGCGATTTCTTTTTTATCCGACAAGTAATGAAATAAGAGAGAAATAGTGAAAAAGAAAAAATAAAGAATGCAATGGGGTTAGGAATGAACGCAAAAATGCTTGAGAGAATATCAGATAATAAGAGAAAGTGATGCAACGTACAATATGTGTAAGCAATATTCCAAATATAGCATAAAAACATCCATTGACCTATGGGGAATTTGGACCTAATAGAAAGAAACAATAATGGAATAAAGGCAAAAACCAAAATCTCCGAAGTAAATGAGAAGATAAACAATCACATCGGAAATAAAGAGAAGAAAGAAACTGGTCAATCTACAAGAGACAGAATGGGAAAATAGGAAGAAAGGTATTAGACACGTGTGTTTTTCGGTGGCCTTGCGGGGGGGCCGAGGGGGGGGGGGGGTTATCCGTTGTCTGCGAGAGCGAAGAGTCTGCTTCTCAGACGCACTGTGTACCCCCAACTTGCTAAACAGTCCAGATACGCACTATAGGCGTCACGTCGTCGGCGTCGGAGACCTAAACTGCAACTCCACTTGACAGGGATATAGGCGCACTAGTAGCTTAGGACCCTGCGTGCGCGCAGCGCGGCGCACCGTTTGAGACTCGAAGGCAGAGCTTATTCGTCTCCGAGTGTTACACCGGGTGGCTGGCACTAGTATTCGTTCGCGTCGTACTAACGTTCGCCAGTAGAGTTTCGCGTGCGCGATGTCCGGCTAGTCGCGACTGGACGCCCTGGTTGTGACCCCATCATCTATCTGAAGCCCTTTTCTCACGATCTCCACTTTTCCCATTGTTGTCCATCAGTCGTCAGAGAGGAGAGGCTTGACCAGTTTATTGTACCGATTCGCGAACGTCGACGCTAATGCTTACATAAGATCTACGTCAAACGGAGCGAGAGACAGATCGAGGGAAGATACAAAGGAAAATTGGGATCACCAAGAGCAAGAGTGAAAATCATCAATCGAAGATTTCCATCTAGTTTGAGTCGGTCGGAGTGACAGAAAGAGCCGACGTTACATAAATATGACGCGAGAATCCGCTTTGGCGGGAGGAGGAAGTGTTCTCGGTCGAAAATAAAATTGGCTCGGTGCGCCGATTTTCTACTCGAGGGTAAGAGATCCTCCCCTTCGCGGGGGATTATAAGTACGAGTTATCATGGAAATCGCGCGGAGCGACACTAGTCTCGGAAGTGTCACCGGGATCGTACGATTGATCGTTTTGGTCAAAACGACGCTGGATAATTAGGGGCGAATGGAAAGATGAAATCGTTGGTTGCTGTTTCGCGGAGTGCATTGCCGTTAATACCGGTTGGTTCGTCAGTTTCATCACGTGAAATTTTTTTTTTCTATTTGACCCTCGACGTCTCTCTTCCTTCTTGTCTGTCGATCGTTTGTTTTCCAGAACTGATAATATCGCAGACGATATCGGGTTCGCGCGATGACTTAAGTGCTTTCTCGTACGAACCTGATCATCTCGTACCTGACACGGAGCTGGGACGGTGCGTCTCGCTGGAGATACGGAGATCGTTCGAGATAACGATTTTCGGCTGTGACCAAAAGTCTTGAATTCACGAGTGATAAAATTCTTGAACTGATGCCAGATAGCAACAATTGTTAGGTATAGAACGACGGCAGACGATGTTCCCTTAAGACGCTCGATCGAAACAACTGACAGCTGAAAGTGGATGAAAGTGCAATTGTTGACTCGTGGCTTCTATATTGATGCATTTCAAAGTAGTCCTTACTTTGATGGTCGGAATTCGTGTAGGAACCTCTTTCCGTTGATATCGCTAAATATGTTCCTTACCAAAAATGAAGTGACATTTAAAAGCGACACGTGTGGTACACCTGGAAATAAACAGGTACTCCGTATCTGGGTAGCTCTTATGAAGTTAGGTTAGGTCAGGAAAGATAATACACATACCGGGTGAATTCATCAAGACCGTGTATTGCAGAACCGAACATCAAAAATTCGTTCTGTCATCATTTTGAATTTATCTGTGTATGCTGACAGCAGACATTTTTTCACTTTCTTTGCATATCTATTTTATTTCGCTGTTCAAATTTCCTAAATTTCTAGTAAACGTTCAGTTAGCTTTCAGAAAATTCACCCTTCCCGTAACAAACGCAATAAGAAACATAAAGAAATCGTTACATTGTAGCCAGGTTTGATTAAAATTAAAGTTTTTTTAATCAATAGAAATTATTAGACTTCCACCAAAGTGAATAAAATAGTGATAATCTAAATAAGATGACAAGTGATTCCCAGTAGTCATTCTAGTGAATTTGAGTAGAAAATAGTTCGTATCTCAACGTCGGAAAACCAGATCGTATATTGCTTTTCTAAAATGCAAAATCCTCGTCTCTCATTAGGTTTCAGTAATATGAAGAAAAATCTCGTTAAAGGTAGTGCCAACATCAATTTTCTTCTTATCAACGGGAAGTTACTCATTGAATAAACTGGGTATTAGGGTAATTTATTGACGTGAGTTTAACAGACGGTGAAACCTCGATATTGTGCGCGGACCGAATCCTCTTCGTGCATTGCATCACCCCGCGATGATAAGGAACCGAAGGTTTTCTCATACCATTTAACGACTTGTTTTATTGGTTTCATACGAATATCTTGGATTTTTGACAATTTCGACGAGTCATTTATCGGACGCTTTTCTAAAATCTCAACGAAAAGCAATCTCCGTTTCATTCTTAAACTACGAAATTAAAAAAACAAACGTTTTGCTTCTTGTATGCGTTATTTTCCATGTGAGGGAAATCGATGGCTGTATATGACGTCATAATAGGAAATAAAAAATTTGTACGTTTATTTTCAAATACTTATGTTATTATGACATAATCGCAGCTTTAAATATTACAAATGGCCCTTCAGTTTTCAAAGCATTATTATTTAATCCAATTTGGGTACATAATTCGTTCAAATAAGTACATAATTTACAGACTATATCTATATGCAGCCCGTCATCAATAAAAAAGAGACTCGTCGCTCTCGAAATAGACTCGAGAGGAACCTTTGACTGGATCATAATTCTATTTCGACCCTACAACGGTTTATATTAAGTAAATACTCATTAATATTCGAGATATACTTTAATATTCACAATTTTTATTGTTTCATTTATCATATATAGGCCATTTGCTGCATTAATTCATTTAATTATTAAACGGAAAACGCCATTAGTTATAAATATCGTAGAATATCGAGATTCAAATCTGCATTAAAAAATAGAATAAAGTAATGAAAACGTCGATAATGAAGTCGCGATAAAATGATGTAATCAGATGAACTTTCCTTGATAAAATAGCCTACAAATTATATTGATAACGTTAAAAACGTATTATTACACGATATTTCTTTAAAAAAATATATCGATAAGCTATTAACGCTGGTTTATCGAAATTATAAAAGAATCGTATCGTGTATAATATAAATGAAGGTAGACGAAGAGTACGAAAGGAAAATTCGTGGCAAAGTTGTGACGCAATTCGACACGCGAATCTGCGAGCAGATTTATGAATTACTCGTTAATGACGTTCAATTAACGCTATTCTTGGTCGCATAATATTGTCAAATATCTTTGATTCAGTTTCAGTTGCTTCACCATTCAGCACCCTATTACTCGAATGCACTGATTCGTGTAGCTCTATATAATACCGATTAATGGACTGGACGATATAATTTCAAAACATCGATTGTGATAGCACGTGACGCGCAGTATAGTCTTGCTAAGTAAGCAATTGTTCGGATTCAAGTTCAGTTCGCATTTCCCAACCGTTTTTATAGTGACTTGCTGTGATTTTTCAGTGATAGGAAAGTCTGCCCTGGTAGAAATTCAGACATTTTTTAGGCATTTATTGTCCAACATTGTTGTTGATTGTACATAAAATGGATAAGAAAATTAGACAATTCTTGGAT
>JAPYZR010001621.1:0-20416 GCA_030522945.1 Trichopria nigra
TGGAGATTTCATGAAAAAAGTAGGTGTCATTTTTTTTTTTCGGATGACCAAATTCAATACTTCGATCCCAACCTTTGGTTACGGGTCGAAGTAAAAATTATGCATATAAATGATCTAATACGTGGTTTATAGACATTACCAGACAAACCATCCACACATTATATATATATGTATATATGCATTTCTATTTCAAGTAAATAAAATACAAATTAAAATATCTTGCATGAAAACGAATTGTATAAGTATTATAAATCAATTTGTAATCCTACATCGTTAAATCAACGTTCGGTCTTCTTGGATTCAGTAAGATCAAAATAAATGATGTACACACATCTATATATGTAGAAACGACTCGATGACATGTACATTACATCAAGTAAAACATTGCCTGACAGATCTGAATCAGGTCCAAGAAGGAAATAAAGATAGGACCAACATTTATTGACAAGTAAAATCTGTCAGGTAGTAAAAAATATCAAATTCTTTGACAAATTAATTTGACTTGAGTTTGAATCGAGAGTGACATTTGGCTCGTTTTTGTTTTATTCAATCCCAACCACACGGGTTCTTAGGCTTCAGTGTAATACCGCAAAGTTCGATCTGTTATAATCTACTAATCCACCTTTTTCAATCTCGTTCAAATCATAACTTTGATCACATCTGATGTGATCTGGCTTTCATGCATTCTACATCATTACGAAAAAAGGTACATTTTCTACCTAGGACAATCTTAATATATAGATGGACAAATTTATTATTTGCTTAGACATTATTTATTATTTGCTTGAAATGCATCTGCCACTCTACTATCATTCGGTATGTGTGCCCTCGTCAAATGGTAATTAGATATACAGTCCAAAGGCACACACGAAGATTCGCGTTACGTATATATTTATCCCAGGCTTAGGGTCGATTTGCAACGTTCACCAGTGAGAATCGAATCGATGCAGCGGCTTCGGTAATCGCGCCGATCAGTCGCCGGGGATTGGCTACCGGCTGAATGGTGCTCGTTCCGGCGGCACATCTTTCAGTAGCGGAACGCGTCGTCTTCGTGACCTCGTCATTGATTAATCGCAAATGGAAATGCGATTGGGGAAATGCGAGCGGAAAAGTGAGAAAATGTATGAAAAATTTTCGTTTTGCCTGCCAGTATCTACGGCGGAATTAAATTGTTCGACTGCAACCCCCAGTGGAATAACCCACCATTTTTATCAATGCACTTAACCCAGATACGGGTAGAGTGAAAGCCGAAGGCCTCTAATTCATTATTCAAAGCGGATATTGATTAATAATGATTTGTTAGTACTCCATCGAGCGATGTATTCAATAAAAAGTATTTAACATGTTAAATTTTCAAATAGTTTCATGCACGATCGTTCGTAATTTTTTGATGGATTATTGGAAATTACTGAAAAACCGAGGAAACATATGGTTATGTAATAAATTTAAAAATTAGAAATTAATTTTTCATTGTCTATATCTATCAGAAATCGTGCAATGATTGTGATTTTCACATGAAAAACGTGAAAAACGAACCAAGATCTGAAGTATGGCGCCTAAGCTAAATCATTTCTTTTACTTTTAATCTAAACTGAAAAAAAGGACTTATATTAATAATTTTGATACATAAACTACATAAACAGGTATCCTAATATACTACCATATAAATTTTTCAAACAATTGATTGATCAGCTTGACAATACATTCACTAATTTTCTCGAATCTGAGAAAGGTGGTTTTTGTTAGTAAAAAATCCCCGTGATTTATGGAAACCGAAGCCAAGTTGATCGGTACACGTTGCAACGGGCAACATTAATCTATCACTGCGCTCAATTCAATAGTAAAGTCTGTGCATATATATATGTATCATTCTCTTATTCTCTCATTCTCTCACTTTCTCTATCTGTACCCGAATTCACTTGCTCTGGTATATAGTCTCTTCCTCTATTCTCTATGCTTCCCAGTTATTCTCCGGAGGGCAAGTTGACGTAATTTTACGTCACTGCAGGTTGCTTGTACCAAGTCACGCGTAGAGCTTAGTCAAACTTCACCTGAATATATTGGCCATTTACGTATAAATGAAGCAGCTTCACAGTTCGCTATTGACATCAAAGTGGGCTAGCAACTGAAGACGGTCGAAGGAAACGTAGAAGTAGCTTCTCTATTTTAATTTATTTATTGTTCGTTCTAACTGCTAGCGATAATAAGCCTATTAATGAAATTATCGACATTCGTCCATGGAAGAATACTAGACATTCATTACGTCCATTAATTGTACAGCCGTTGTACGTCCGTTACATTATACGGTACACAATTGCCGTCCGTTGGACATCTTTTGCAAGTGACAACATTACAAGTCCATTTGTACCCGGGATAGACCTTTAATGGACATCAATGAACGTACTTGTGCTATATTTCTTATGTGCATAACTTACACGTTTATCAATATTGATCATTGTCCTTGCTTTGACGACATATATTTTTACTTATGATCGCGGATCAGTGGCATTTTTGTATACAATAGCATAGTAAAGTTTTAGAAAACCATCACGATCCTGTAGTATGCAGATTCTTTGGTAAGCAAAGATTCGATCAAAACTGGGAATGTTATTGTACATGGAAAAATCGTATGATTGGTTTACACATCTTGCAGTCATATCTATCTATCGGTTAGTCTAATCTTAAAAGTGGTTAATGTCCATTTAATAGGCACCCATAAGGAATGTTCATTTGATATTCTGTATGGTTCTAATTCGTGGTATTCTCTAGAAAATGAAATGAATGTAAGATGTGAGCAAATGAAATAGATCTCCATTAGGTGTTTTTTTTTCGAATCTACTATGGATAAGCCAAAACTTTCCTTATACGTCAATCGGAACGAAGAAACGCCCATTTGACGTCAATTAGACATTAATGGACGTCGCTTAGCTTATCGTTTATATTTAATAGGAATATTCGGCAAAATATCTAATGGCTATTTTCCGCCCACCATCATGTATATAGGGCTCTTACTACAGTCTCGTTTAAAGTAAGGGCTCTGGCCGGGGCCCTATGTATCACACGAAAAGTTCTACCATCAGGGTTAGAGAATCGTATAAGATGTAATGTACATTTGGTGAAAGTCGTCTTTTATGTTAACTAATTAACAACTTTACGACATGACGGGAAGAGAGGGAAAAAGAGTGAATGAGTAAATTCTTCTTTTCTAATTGCGATTACAAATATTATAATTGAAATTGCCGGAAAGAGAAGATAATGATTTTATTAGACCGCCCTAATGCCCATATATCAATAACAATTTCCATTCGAATACCACGAAATTAACGGTACCCGTAATAATTGAAGGTATATCGTCGACACGCGTTTTCACGTTAAAAATGAATGACAGGACGATACTGAATGGAGAAATTAATTTCTCTAATCAGCAGCGGTCTATAAATTATATAAAATTACAGAGACGCCGCGGTCTTGTTCATAACGAGCCTATACATTACGAACTTAAATCCTCGTTACATGTCGGGGAGGCACGGTGCTTCGCGATACACGCATGCGATGGGAGATAGGCAACGTCTTGTCACGCGTGTAAGATCCTCTCAGTCGCGCAACGGGCGGCACACGTGAGGTACTCGTGCCCACGTAGGGAATTAATTCAATTAAATGGTAATTGAAATGTACGGCAGGTCCGACGGTCGCGCTGCGGTTTACGGACCTGTAATTTCGCATGCTAAGAGACACGCACACTGGCGACGAAGACCCGCTCTCGCGCAACAAACTCTGCGTGTATACTCGCTGCCTAATAATTGCTCCCTATCCGAGAACCGCGAGATTCTATCTCTGATTCGGTAAACACCTGTGGGTACACATGCCGTTTGCTCGGTCTTTTTACAAAAGAAACGATAGGATCATGAGCGCCGACATGCGGATAAGCTGCGATGATGTATACATAAGATCCTCCAAATTATCACATAAAAAGTTCTCATAAAATATATACATATAAACATAACAAAGAATTTATTTACGGGTCTATCCATACAATATATATATAATATATCCAGGCTGAGCCTTTTGCATTATTAAACATCGCTGATGTTTAGCGTTTCAACAAATGTTGTAGGCCCTAGAGCAGTGCCTTCCATCGACGCTAAGAATCGCGAAAACGACTTGACCTTTATTGCAAAACCTATATGATACTTTTCCTCGCCACTTGGCGCTTACTATCAAGGTTCACATCACAAGTGGATCATGCTAAGCATCAGCTAAATTGGCAAAAGCAGAATGAACTCGGAAAAGAGAATCCATCCTACTTTGGCGCAGTAGAATGAATCTCCTTCCTCTAAATAAAGGGAAGAGTTGGAAGCATGACAAAATTATACAAAACTATACTTGAGTTCATCTACTTCAATTTTAATCCGTTTGTTGATTATCATTCGAATAGGTTCATGTATTTACAGGCCTAGATTGAAAATATCAAATATATTCCAAGTTAGACTTCGCACGAATCTGCGTCGATGAAATTCAGATATGTAGATACTCTAAAATCCACCTAGACAGATCCACATTTAGACATATCTTGATTTCAAATATATTGTTTAGGTCTGATGTATTTGTCAGATTGGCCAAAGTGATATTATAACTATATCTATTGTAATTAACATTTTGCAAACTACTGCTAAATCAAGAATGTTTTATTTCTTTCAGCGATTATATTTCTATCCCTGATTTACTTTTAACTGTGAAAAACGATGTACGTACATTTTTATTTTGTTTCTTATGGAGTTTTTTTTTTCACAAGAACAGAAATGACAATAGACGATAATGAATAATGAATGATGTTTCTAAGCGATATAACATCGTACATGACCATAAATCATTTACTCCGTATGAGGCAGACTTTTCATTACACATCATAAAAAGGAACATATATACATATACATATGTATACAGGTACCCATATTCCCATCTTATATCAGCGGTCATTTGTAATATTTATGAAATTTACGAGCAAAGGCAGACATCGATATAAAATTCGTAAGTCCCTTTATGTAATCAGAAAGCACGAAACACTGTCAGCGAGGCGATTTGTCTCTTCTTTGAAGCAATCCATTTACCGCATCTTCGGTGATTTCTTTCGCCTCGTTACCAATGATTACGAGTTCTCCGTTACAGGATCCCGTTCTTCAGGTCCTTCCATCTTCGGGACAGGCGAACCAATTAACGTTCGTCGCGTCGTCGAGTTTTTAGCGGGTAATTTTGCTGACGAGGCATTTCCTTGGTTTAGAAAAGGAAAATAACAGAAATTACCCCAAAAAATGACCATTTCTTGTGGTTGGCGAATTCACACGTGTGAAGGGCGCATCGATTTGGTCGGTAGCATAAAGTGTTCTAGTTCTAGATGGACTAAAATATGATCAAACTTATCCATCAACAATTTCTAATTTGTCAAGGAAATATAATTCTGAATTTACTCATCGATTTCTATTTTACCATTTTATACTTTTCGGCATTTCAAATAGGTTTCGTCTATCTGCGAGTCATATCCCCTACGGTTTAATGGCGTTCTTGCATGTCCAGAGCTCCTTTACATCTGACTTTATGCCCAACACTATGCTTCCTTATTCACGCGGTATTACCTTACATGTGCACTCACTAGCTCCTGGAATAAAACACTTCCGAATATTTCAGTACTTTCGCATCCATTTACACTTGGCCTTTTTACCACAGAGTGGTTTCTTGGATTGTATTCTGTTATCTAAAAGACCGAAGTTATTACGTCCTTTGTGAAGTCATTAAAATACCAACTCATTCCAAGAGGAATATTAAGTATAATGTGCGCATATTTTAACCGGAATAATTTAAACAGCGGTATAATAAGACATTGATATAATTTTGAACAAGTTTGTAATCATGGATGCATTCTTAAGCTTGCTCAATTTGCGGAGAAAAATGCAGAATCTAAAAGTTTTAAATTGACCAATTAGAAGTCGAGATATTCTCAAACTATTATCAAAAGAATGAGCAAATAATTCAAGAAGCATTGTATATCTTGCTGCATTTATTGAACAAAATGTGTCTTATAATAATAATGAATTAGTATTTAAAATACTGGGAAAAGTATACGGAATAAAACAATCCTCCATTTTTTTCAATTATCCCATCAAAAGTCGAGATATCTTCGATTTTATGACCTTTTGATCGATATTGTTTTTGGAGAGGGTTAGCGTTCAAAGGCCACACAGGCGAATCCCATTTTTTTTTTTTTTTTTTTTTTGGCAAATAGAGTTTGGTGTAAAAAGAAGTAATAATTGAGTGTGATTAATAATATGAAGTAATGAAGATTATTAATTGTTTGTATTTGTATTAGTCAATACCCTCATTCATCAGCAGTATAGTGTTATTTAGTGTTGTTTGTGTGATTAATAATATGATGTAATGAAGATTATCAATTGTTTGTCTTTGTTTTAGTCAATACCCCCATTCATCAGCAGTATAGTCTTGTTTACATCATTCGAATATTTTACATAAAAAATTAACTATTTCTTAGTATCTCTGTAACAGATGCATCGTCACGTAGAAAAGTTATTTTGCAATACGATTCGTCGCCAAAGTTCCTCTCAAGTTTTCGACAATACATTAAATCGACATTGGGTGCAACCCAACAAGGAGTGACATTTATTTCTCGTAGTTTTGTTTGTTCTACGTCGTCACTCAACGAGTTGCGCTTCACCAGAGGGCAGCGTTGAGCAATGCTAATCGATATTTTGGAAATAGAAAATACTAATAACAATCACATTGTGAAATTATAGCTTTGTCTAACCTGGTTAGAATAACATTGGCAAGGGACGAGCATTCGTGATATTGCTGTCGCGCCTATATCTGTAGCGTGGCATGTACATATATCGTTTCATCGACCTTCGATTTGAATTTATAAAAGATCTTTAGAAACAATCTAAACTATGCTAACTATGTATCTTTTATAATTTGCATAAAATTCAAATCGATAAGATGCATGCACACGTATCTGTTTCGTTATTGACTATCAGATCTCTTTTCCAAGAGTAGATTAGGATAGATACTTTGATGTAAAGTACATTTTCTAATTTAAAAGAATGGACCGATTATGTCACGTGTATCACATGTAGAACATGATATACGTTCCAGATTACGAATTTGTGTGGAATGGTTAGATTACCGATCTTGTTTGTTATTAAAATAAGCGAAAGATTTATCAGAGCATTTTCGTAATTCTATCCGTCATTTAAGAAGCGAAAGCTATAAATGTTCATTTACTTTCATGACTGTCTGTATTTACACATATATTTTTCCATTAATTGTGTCAAATTTTGTAATAAAAAATTATAATAAAAAATCTCTTCGGCGAAACGGTCCTTTACATAATTCCGTTTTATATTGTGGTACGGCCATTAAGTTATTATACCGACTCGCCGAGAATATAATTTAAAAACACTAATAACGTAGATAATGTATTAAATTACGTAATTTGATCAATCGGATAGAATGAAGGAAAGCACGATTTGATTATTTCAAAAATTTGAAATATGCTACATAAATTTGTTTTATTCATTTTTATTGAATTCATTAAAATTTATTTCCCGTCGATTATTATTATCAACTGACTTCTTCATTATTATGTCACCAGTTTCGATATATATAATTTTTGTTTTCAGTGCTTAGTTAATAAAATTAACATATAGAAAACAAATAAAACAATTAATTTTATAATAATAGCTTATTTATTCCCAACGAAATAATTAATTTTAAAATGAATATACATGTTAACATGAACGTCACGTTACAAATATACTTAATGAAATTACAGAAATGCATAAATTGAAAAGTAATATTTATATACACATACATACTAATTTGCAGGATTAAACCTGAGTAACGCAATAACGCTTTATTAATAAATATTTTCAACAGAATAAATATCGGCGATTTCACGTACACTGCTTCAAAATACACCGTTCATTGATATGAGAGAGCCAAAAAATTTGGATTCAGTAACGAAAAAAAAAACGAAATAATGAAATTGACTACTAAAGCGAATAAATTCCCGATTTTTATGGCTTATGAACGAATATCATGTATTCCTATATTAATCATATGCGTTCTTCATTATTTAATATTACGAAAATCGTGAAAATTTAAATTGCATTATCAATTTCGAAATATCAGTGATATGGTGAGTGTTAAATGTACAGTATAAATCATACTATTTTAATAATTTTATATATGCTCAATTAAAATATTTTAACGCCATACCATTGAACGTTGAATGTATAAATTTCGATTCGAAGAAAAAATTTAAATTTGAAATTTGTATTTACTGCTTGCCTTGGTTGGTCACTTTCAAATAAATAGTTATTTGCAATTTTAGCAACAATTTACAAATCTTCATGATTAACGCTTTACATATTCACTCAAAGTTCTTCGATATTTTTTCTTAAGATTTCTTTTAGCATTAAATAATTTTAATTCTGTTGAAATTGTAAATATTATATTATAAATATTCGCATTTCCTTTTGGTCCTACAATATGAGAATATATCTAAATATATTTTTGCAAATAAAAGGATACAGAATCGCACTTTACTAACAGATAACGCAAATAAAAACAATGTTTAATATTATTTCTTAAATAGAAAATTATTATTATTCTACCAAAAAAATTATTTCACGGTTTTAATAAACATTTCATGGTTGCTCTTGAATGAACTTGGTAAAACTTTTTCAGCAGAGAATATAGTAATTGTTAATAAAAAATGCAATTGTTATTTTAATCAGGATGAGCGACAAATTCAATTGCTCAGTCCAACCTTTGATATTAGTCGAAGTAATTAGATGTTTAATGTATAAAGACGTCATTTACGAAACCACGCACGGAAAATTATTCACATTTTCATATTCATTTATGTCCGACGAAACCTGGAGAATATAAAGGTACAAAGATTTTGCCTAACAGCGTTTACCGACGTCAACTACATGCCATTTCGTTTTTAGCCGTAAATTCGGCGCCTTGTACCGTGGATGATACGGCGAACGCTATAATACACGTTTTCCACGTCGTAAGAGGAACTTCCAGACTATTCCTCATGCAAACTATCATAATTATTTCTGTATATATGTGGGTTTAACCAGAACTTAACGGCAGCCTTCTGATCCCGCTCAGTGGTACGTTGCTTATGTATGCCAGGAGTCTCCCATTATATGAGTTTACCGTACTCTATATATTACATGACTCTATAGGATGCACGCTCTTGACAATGTCGTTTCGTCCCGTCGCGTCAGTTCCATCAAAAGACCGTTTCGATCGACATGTCCCTAACCGGAGAAGCAATTAATCAAGAAATTATAATGATGCGATTGAAGAAAATTAGCGTAAGACTATTTAAAATTTACTACAATTTCTAAAAATAATTGTCAATGTTATCAAGTTTTCCAATTTAAAGTGAATATCTAAACAAAATTTTTCGTCATAATCCGTGTCGGCTTCCTGCTTAAAACTGTAATATCTTATGAGAGCAACCTCGATATCTATAGTTGATATTGCATCATTAGCTGATCATTAATGCTAAAGCTCAGCCGTCACTTGGTTAAGATAATATTGTCATCGTAATGAAATGTAATATTTTGCTAAAGTCACTTTGCAACTTGGAAATTAGTATTTGTGCATTTTTATGGGCTGCGTAAATATTAACCCATTGCCGTAAAGCTGCATGAAAGCAGAGAAGCGTATAACTGCGATTAATCAGCGATAACAATTTTAAAGCATGCATGCATATATTATAAATAAATTTCATTACAAATACCAAATTATAATTATTTCCTAGACTGTAATTTCACTCTTTCTAGAGTGAATCAACGTCACTTATCAATGTTAACAATATTGAAAATTTACTCTTTTAAAGGAGTGACTGTATTTTCCTTCTAAGAACGAGAGAATGAGAGAGATAGATAGAGAGTGCATTTTCCACAGTTAAAGAGCTGCAGGTAAACACTGTGACAAAATTTCAGTAAACAATGTTGACAATGCCAATAAAATGTTCGAGAAAGCAGAGGTACCGTATTTATTTGGCTAACTTAAGATTTTCTAGTTATTTGCGACAAACAAATCTATAGGAGTTAGAGCCTACCCAGGAATCTGTCAAAGCTCGATGTTGTATTCATAGTGTACGACAACGGAAATTACAAACAAATTTAAAAGTGACGATTGCATACTTGAAAAAACTTTCTGTTTGCTATTTTCTACAGGTAAATGTCCAGAGGACATTTCCGTGTTTTGTAACTGTAGGTTTAGCTGGCGTTGAATTACTTATGTGAGTATATAGTGTTACAAAAATTACTTATGAACGGTGTTGTACTAATAATATTATCAAACACACACGTATTACATACACATACTAATCGGAAATACATGACCATTAGAGTGACCGGTTAACAGACAGTCCTGGACAGATCCTTGAGTAGTCAAATAGTGATCGCAACCATTAGAAAGTATACCGAATCAATACTTGAGTAGTATTGCTGTGACGATGTTCGTGCGATATGATAACGATGTTGAAAATACTATTTGTAGAGTATTTTTTTAAATTTTCAATTAATTTGGAAGTTGCATGACATCTTTTTAATTATGAGCTGTTATGTAATCAAAGAATATGTATAGAAGGGTTAGCACTCTACAGTCATTTTAATTCGCGCTCGCACCGTTGTCGGCTCGCGCGATCTTCGCTTACTTTTTAGGAAGGAAAACCGTAATCTACCGGGCGTACTAATCGAGGCTGGGTCACCAAGCACAAAAGAGGAAGTTAATTAAGCGAGTACAACAGACGAGCAGCGAGGTCAGGCTTCGTGTGCAGCAAAGGAGCAAAGGATGCCCTTGACGGGCATCTCAGCCACCGATTCCCTCGTAAAGTTTAATTGAATTTCCGTTATCACAAATTATGGTTTATAACGTTAGTCACAGGTATTTAAATGTCTACATTATAATACTTGCATTAAAGCATCTCGGCGCTTTTCGGCAATGATATAGTGGATGCTACATATGTACCTTACATATACATATCCACGTTTTTCTTTCCCGTGCTAGTCCCATGGTACACGTTGATGCATATCGGTGTTTGACCGTGCTGCGAGGAATTTCTCAGAGACACGGTAATTGGCTTAAGTTAATAAATTATGTGGATACTATTTTGCAAAGCATACATAAATTTAGAGCGATAATTGAAAAAGTTTTTGTTGCATTTTTAAACTGTTTTTACCGCTGCGAGCATCTCAACACTCACATTGGTCATTGACGTCAAGAGTCGAAGTAATATTCTGTTCTTTATAAAAACGACCATATAATTCTTCAAGTCGTGCTAAAAACCAGCGATAAACTAAGATTCATCTTCTAGACTTCATTAAATCTATGTAATTGTTAATTATCCCAAAAACCTACTAGTTTTCGATCTGTGCATTTGAAATATAGTTGGATGAATATGTCGATATATGTTAATTTACTGAATTCGTAAACAATACGTGACTCTTGAAGAGTTAATTAATGAGATTCATATAGACCTCTTTAAGGCGTTTAAGAAAGAGTTTTTAAGAATGTCCTATTTGATCTTCTTTCCGAAATTATCTTAATTCGGATCACTTAAAAATATATTAGTTACTGTTTGAAAAACCATCTCCAGGAAGTCAAAGTTTGAAGCTTGGAAGTAGATAAAAACTATGATCTGATCAAGGTTAACTTCTCTATATAGAATATTATAAGTATAATAACGCTTCAATAGGATTTATAGACATAGGTTAAAATTAAATAAAAAAGTGTTGCAGATTTGTAAGTAGCACATCATAAAGAAAACGTGTATAGTTTGTTTTAATCGATTATAGTTAATCTACAATTCTATAAATTATTGTCAACTGACATATAAGTGCACGTTACATATAAATCAAAAATGTTAAATACAAATGTTAAAATGAAAAAATAAACTAAAAAATGTATCTTCCGAGTCAGTTATGTCACTAAATAATCATAAAAGAGTATCAACTTTTATTGGCGTTGTTATTCGTAAAATCGAGGCAACAAACGTGACAGCGATTATTCGCAAGAATTACGATAATATGTTTGGTATTTTACTTTGTTATGATTCAGTGAACATCATCCATCTTCGCGAAACATGGATGATGAGACGAGAAAACATCATTTACGATCTCACTTATGCAATCTTGTGTTTTTTTTTCGTAGTCGGTGTAACATGATGCCATATAAATCAGGTCGTTTTTTACTAATCGTTATGTTTCGAACATTTTACGATTACACGTGGTTCATTTTAGCACTTAAAAAACATTCAGGAATGAAAAATTGACAAGTAAATTTATTTCTTTATTATTTTAGTTTGTTTTTTCAAAGAATAAAACGTTTTTGTTTTTTGCAACTATTTCAGGGATAATATCGTTTTAGGCACGTAGAAGTAGACTTCAATGATAAACCCGGAAAACAATCGAAATATTCAAATGTACTTACGGAATCCTAACATTTTCTACTTCCTAAATTTCTCCATCAACGTTAAAATTTTTAATATTGTATCATTTCTTTTAGTTTTCCGTAATAATATAGAAAATAAAAAATAATCAAACATACTTCATAAATATAACCTATACAGTACTGATAACTGTTCATAATAACGATATTACAAATTAACAGAGTTTATCAAAATTAATGTCTCGTAACCGAGAACTACTTTGAATTACTGGCTGTAAAATTACATTTTTGCAAAATTCTCTTATCAGTTTAAGTATACTATTCTGGGGTATGCAATTTTTAAAATCATCGCTGTACTAGCTTCGCAAGTGTCGTGTACGGCACGAATATTAAGTTTATTACAACGTTATATACACATTAGTGTGTTTCTGCATTATTCGAAAGTTTCGCATATCAGAGCACATTTTTATATATGGACTGGTTATCGCGAAACAAATTTGCATGTCCATGGAACTTCTTCCTGCGTTATCGTAGCAACCTCGTAAAAAACTGCGGGTACTCCAAACAAGTCCCGGTTTTCGTCGTTATCAGAGTAGGTGTCTCAAACTACGGCTAGAGTCTGAATTGTGCATGACTGTATTGCAGATCAGAACCACAGTATGTCAAGGCGAATATCTTCGTCCTTATTAATGTAGAACGCAATTTCGTTAGCAGCCTTGACGAATAGCAATTGTAACGACATATTGCAATGCGCGACGCCAACATTGTGGCAAGTACTGAGCTAAAAATGCCCCAAATTTCGCTGATAAATATTTGACGCACCGCTTACGTTACATATAAGCGGGTACTTAATTTTACATCTTAAGTAAAATGAGTTTCAGTTGAATGTATAGAATTACAGGCATATACGTATTTGCAATGAAAGAAGGAATTAATTTCTATTAAAGCGATTTAAAATGTAATAAATGCATTACAAATACCTAAAAAGTACGTAATTTTGTTAGCATACCTTTATATACGACTGATCATTTCATTAGAAAACAAATAATTATGTGTGCGTGTGTGTGCACGTGTGTTTTCTTTTTTCTGTTTTCTACTGCATCTGCATACGTCAATATAAATTAGTTACTATTTATTTAATATTATTAAAAGTTAATTTTATAGAAATAAAACTTAATTTTTCAAAACTTCGCTTAGTTTTTCCGATCCTTGCAAACGATTTGTTGTTCATCATATATATTTTCAATTTATTGAGAATTGATAACACTGTAAAAAATACCTGTAAAATTAACACACATATTTTTGAGATGAATCGATCGCATACTATTTTAAGAGTCGAAAACAATTATGAAATGTGTTAGTACGTAGCTTATGTAACAGCGAATACTAACAAAAAGGCATTGATGAGCATTCTATTGTTGACAAATACCATTCATAGCCGAACGTTTTGTAGCAATATGCCATCAATAATTTATGACATGTGTTGCTGACAATGAGTGAACGCATTTTAAGGTTATAATTATTAATTAGTATTATTATTATAATTATTATTTAAGATTATAATCTTCTGCAAACTAAATTCATTGCTTTGGAAAATAGAAGAAACGATCACTTATAAATAATTTGCTACAATGCATAAATTATATTATATCATTTACAAATTGATACCCAAAAATTGAATTATATTTGATTTGATCTACGTATGATGGATTCCGATATAAAAAAGATATGTATCGATAGATCGCATAAGATTTAATTTGATTATAGATAATTTTGCAGAAGATCGTAAACTTTATATCACAATATTAATCAAAATTAATTTCTTAGCTGTCATTACTTATAATTCAATAATCATTTATAACTATAATACATATATTATGTGAATTTACAACATCTCTGTGCCGCATCATGATGAAATTAAGTAAAACAATTTTAAATAAAACAAACTCAATCAAATGAATTAAAACTTAAAATAAATTACAGCAATTTAAATATTTCAACCAATTCTATAAATTTAATTATATAAATGATTTCTTAATCCTGAAAACAATTTATAATACAATTAAAAGGGTAATATTTTCCGACTATAAATTTGAAAATCATATCAAGTTGTTATTTTGAATTTTATACTAAAAATGTTTCGCTGCTGTCACAAGCAATTTCAAGCAATGAATTACATTCTTACACAAATCATATAATAGCTGTAGGTAAAATTTAATTTAGTGTACCATGTGAATTTAGACATCTTAGCGAATAATCTCCAATACTGTTTTCCAATTTCGGAAGAACTTGTTGCTTTAATAAATCAAATATTTCGCGTGGAATTCGACAATTAGTTTCTCGTGAAATTTCAGAACATTCCCTAAAATTGTCGGAATGCATAATTCGTAAGGCATCGCGTAATTGCCGTACGATAATAATCATGAAATCAAAACCTCGATAAAATAGAACATTCTACTTTTTACATATAACTGAAATAAAGTCAAAATTTTCTGTTCATTAGAAAATTTATATAAAATATGAGCTATTTGTACAGTATGTTACATAATATACAACATATATAATATATAATATTTCTGACGAGTTCACACGAATACTTGGGACGAAACGTGCTTTATTTGTAATAGACACTTGTTCAACATTTTGCCACTAGAGTAGGGATGTAGAACCTAATATTTTTTAAATTAAAATAATAATACATATTCAGATCAGTATAAATACAGAGTCCTCTAGTAGGCAAAATTACAAACTCTAGATTTGTACATATTTCTTTTCATACATCTAGAAGGATTTAAATGTAAAACCGAAACATTATATAGGTGTTTATTTTTATTTTTTAGTTTGAATCGACCAGCAATACCGAAAAATATATATATAAATTAAAATATAAAAATATTAACTTACCTTGCAGGAAACTCTGAAGGGCTGGATAGAAATGAAAATAAATATCATTAAAATTTTGAAGCAATGAAATTACCAAAACAACACTGTGCTTTAATGCCAAATTACACATAAAATCATGTTTTAGTGACGTCACCTTACAGCACATTTCGGGCATATTATATCCTTACAACTGTGACGTTGCCAAATTTTGCCAAAAAAATTCATTTTATAGCAATTTGTTCTTCATTTAGGTAGTGCAAAAAAAAACTGACCAGAAACTCTCATTACATGTCATTATGTATGTGTACCGAATGATAATTTCCCAAGAAAATGCGTCTTTAAACGTGTGCAAACTTTGCATAAAATATATCAGAAGACCTTGACAGGAACATCTTCCATAAAGCTAAATAACTATATATGAGAAGGTATTTAGATATTTAATTTCTTAATTTTTTCAAGTTGTGTGTATAAGTAAACAAATGTTAGTATCTCGATGCCTTATTCAATGTAAAAGCAAGCGTACAGTGAAAACAACTCATGTGGGTTGTGTAATTATAGACCATCAAGTATAACAATGTTATTCTAAGTCTAAAAGTCCCGAACACGTGTGGGGTTTCACGGCCAACTTTTAGAGACTCTGTCATTCGAAGCGACAGATCGAGCACTGTAGCAAATTCTCGCATATTATGGTGATTTGACGAACGCTTATTCCCCGAGAATCTCATTGTGAATTCACGTTTTACAGGAGAATTTGAAATTGGATCGGTCGAATGGAGGATCCTATCAAACTCATTTCTCTTCCTACAGGAAGGAGATTTAATTTCTTGCCCGCCTATGCCGGCTCTCCAAAAGCGATGGAGATCTAGCATCTGTTTTCTTACGCGACGCTGTGCACAAAATTAATTTCTTCCTCGTTCTTGCTACTTAGATGATGTACTAAAGAGGAGTCCAAGCAGATTATATCCTCAATTAGAAAAAGCGCTCATCATTATTTAAGTTGTAGTGGAAAATCAGTAATATACTCTATTATACATTCAATTACCGAATAGAATTATTTATAGTATTTTTATGTAGGATGTCACAGCATTATGATCTGCTGTATCAACTAATTACGATACTCATTACCAATTAATTCACGTTATTCATAATAAAATTCTAAACATGAAAATACACTCATAATAAAATGAGCCATGCGAAATCATGTGAGTAGAGAAGGATTTATAATTTTAAAACTATAGGCTATAAGCGAGAGTTATACATTTGTATTCCTTAGGGAACATTAATTTGTGCGTTGTCATCTCCCTACTTTTCAGAGCGAAATAAAATGTGATCATCGAAAATACATATATATCAGAAGATATATATCATCCAAATTAAATCGAACAAATGAAATCTTTGTTTTTCGAATGTTGAATGATTTTTTTCATCCTATCTGAAAGTAACGACAGCAGTAAGTGAAGTATTTACAAATAGTTTTTCATTGAAGATTTGGAAGCAATAGGAACAAGCTATCTTTCGCATATACCTTTAGTTTACTATACGTCCTCAATTTCCTTCGACCCGAACCAATCCATGTATACCAAGGAACTGATCCCTTTTGTACCTAAGTAAAGACAAGACTGGTTAACAACAAAGACGGAAAAATTCATAAAACTTTAAACAATGGAGTGTAATTTCGCGTGTTCGCACATTTATTTCCGCTCTTCAGTGAGATGGGTGCGAAAAGGCTACAGGCAATTACCCAAGCGCCGAAACGAACTTTCAACCTGCTGCCGGCCAAGCGATGGTCAGCGGTTCCGGAACCATTGTCCTCGGAAACTGGAGAACAATTAATGTTCCACGGTTCTGCGCCTCATTCCCTGCGTCATGAATAGCTGGCGTGCGTTGTCTACAAAGAGTATATGATGTTAATACACTATATATATACGTATACTGACGTATGTTTCGTGTATGAACGGTCCTTGCACCTGGCGAGTCATTTGTGCGTTATCAATTCAAAGGATACAATGGCACGTGGCATAATTAATTATCGTCGTCGAGAGCAAATATGGGATAATAAGCCGCTCGTTTGACACGACTAGCCCTAAATGGAAGATTCAGTGAGAAAATCATTTTTTGATACTTAGAATAGTCAGTGGGATGTTTTTTATTTTATTGAAAAGGAAATTCACTCGTAAAAGGGATTGCTTTGTAATGATAATCCTTAATTTTCTCCTCGTGGTTCTTCTTCTTCTGACATATATTGATATATGTTCGAAACGGTATTACTTGTTTTGTATACAATCAGCGAAAACCAAGTTAACAGATTGACGATTATCAAAGAGTTTTTGTTATTAAAAGAATTTATGGTAAATGAAGTAAATATCCTATTTAAAATTCAGCACATATACTTCATTATATATTTTCATAGAGGCTGAATATATATATATATGATTAGTTTTATATATAACCGTCTGACAATAATTTATCTGCCCAATTTGGAAGTATTGACGAAAAAAAGATAGAAGTGACTATATTCGACAGTGAACTAGGACCAGATTGATTTCTCTGAAGGGAACTCAGCTAGGTTCGGTATTCTGCACCCGAGAGGGATTGGAAAAATTTCATAAAAGTCATGTATGGGACTCCGGCCTCAATTTTTATCCAAGGACTGATGGGTTTCTTTGTAGCTTACAAGTTACTCACGAATTTTTAAATTCACTGCCTTCTACATATATGCAGATAATATGCATGTTCATGGAAATAGTGAAAAGGGGATGTTCTATAGATTTGCTGACTTATTCTTCAATCAGTTTCCTTAATATACAGTCGTTTACTATCATCAATTATAATTGTATATATGATGAGTAAATGTAAAGGATAATCAATATTATAATATACATTATACATGCATATAAAATAAATAATCCATTGCTATGTTCGTAGACCAGTAAAATGAAAAGTCAAAGATCAAGATAGAATTAAATTTAGAATTTTCTGCAAATAATACAGTGAAAGCAGCGGCTAAAGAAATTCCTGCATAAATACCAAATATAGCACTCAGAAGTACAAATGATTCGTTGCTACGGTATGTCCCGCATGGACGTAACGTTGCAACGAACAAAGAATACGAATGAGCTTCGGTTTTTAAGGGGCACTCAAGATACTCTTTCTCCCTTTACCTCGTACTTCCGTTCTCACAAATCCATACGGGCAAAACTGATCAAAATTCAGTTTGAAAATTCATTCAACATAAATCGAATATGCGCACAATCTAACTTCCGAAGTAGCTGTTAAGGATAAAATTGACTTGATGTCTTATGTAATCGATTTCTGGAAACGTTGCCAGCTTTACTCTTCTTGTTTTCTCTATGGACTAAATTTTATTAAAACTTTCAAGGAAATGAAATGAAGACTTATAAAGCAGATTTCAGTAAAAGTGAATAATAAAAATAAAATGATAATTAAGGTGAAATATGACGTAATAATATTCTGTATTAGAACAAGAAACCGAATATAGTAGAGATGCTTACATTATAGATTTTTAAAGAATGAATAAAATTGGACGTCCCATTTAAATCGTAAATTTATGCATATTACTGAATAAAATATGAATCAAATATGCAGTTCAGATGAGAATAATCACCACCTATTGAATTGATGCAAATTCAATGAAATAAAAAAAAAACACATTATCTGTCTGCAACTTCAATCGACTACTGGTGAATACTGAGAAGACGATGGTGATGTAAGTAATTTTAAAATTTGTGTAAAAATTACTCAAAGTAATACATGAGCAACAACGACATCTGATAACATTGTAATATATTTGGCACTCTACGACACCATGATTAGAGTAGATTTACGATATTGTAAAATATGTAAAGAACATTATTGTATCTTACGTATACGCTGAGGCAGAGAATCTAATTTAACTGCATGGCAAGCCGCGAGCGGTTACGCTGAAATGCATTTAGTCTAACCTTAACGTTATGTTGTTTGCAAGATAATGAATATGTAGTAACAGCAAAATTATTAGAGAACGTGGACAATTTCCGTAATAAATCTGAGTTAAATTCTTGTCCATACATATAAACCACGAACGTGGTAAGAAATAGATAACAAGTCGTATTTATGTGCAAGTGAGCATCAGTAAATAGGTTTAAAATGTGTACTAAAGCCCTTCTTTTTCACACAGGCTTGGACATATGTCACTGACAAATCTACACGAAATTTAAATTCAAAGATATGGGTCACAGGAGAATTCACCCTCATTGCCTCTGGTATATATAAAGAATTGAACAAAACTTTTTGCCCAAATATAGTATACAAGGAAGTGGATTTCTATTTCCACAGTAAAAAAAAAACACTAAAATTAAAATTCAAATAAAAGGTTTCAAAGATTTTAAAATAAAAATAATGTTTGTAATGCGTGCGTAAATTATAATTAGTCTAGGGGCTAATTTTCAGTGCACTTTTATGCGCGCTGGAAGATGGCATGCCTCTTTCAATTCATGCTTAAAATGTTGATCTCATGCACGACACCACCCAGAATCCGTAAATGTTCACTTTTATATATATAAAAATATCGAAAGTACTTTAAGCATTATATTTACTCACCTCAATAATAAAACAACATACATAACTCGTCCGTAAAAGTAGACTTTACACCCTTGTTAGGTAATGTACTATTAAATATCTGTAATTCTTTTTTATAGAATTCAAAAAAGGTGTATAAAATAATACATATTCGCAGAAAAATTGAATTTGGTGTAACACGCTTAAATTGTCCGTAGAGTATTGATAATTTTGCAAGATATATATCTTTTTATTGGACCGAATGTAAATACTACTTGACATTTTTAATGCGATTTATTCTTAGCAGCTATCAAATTTATACCTTTCACCAGAAATAATAAAATAATAAAATAATAAAATAATTAAATAATTAAATAATTAAATAATAAAATTGTAGGATTGGAGTTTTTAATAATACACAACGTCGTACAAAGAAAGAAGGTATATTATATAATTGAATATTTATATGGTTTACATCGATATCGCCTTT
>JAPYZR010001622.1:0-22865 GCA_030522945.1 Trichopria nigra
TCTTCAATTTCATCTTCGATTTCAGTTAATTGTTCCATACTTGGAAAGTTAGCAATACTGTAACCTTCATCAACAAGCATTTTATTTACTTGTGCATATATGTCATTTTTTCTGCTTGTGAAATAGGCATTTGACGTGCAAAATCTTCAGACATCGACCCTTTGAATTCTTGCCAAAGAAAGTAATAATAAATTTCCGAGTAATCGAGCAAAATATAAACAATGAGTACCTCGAGGAAATGTAAACAAATCGAATTTTCCGTACCAGTGTATCGAAAAATATTTTATATCTTGCTTTATTCGTAAACTCTATATTAGACGATATTTTCGAAATAATAGTTACGTTAATCAATTCATTACTCTCTAAATAAAAAAAGTCTGAAAATTGAGACACTCTTCAGAAGAGTGAATCTTCATTCTTTAAGAGTGATATTTTACAAATTCTGGAGTGAAATTTCGCTTTTTATTTTAATGAATCGGAGAATTTGCTCTCCAAAAAGAATGAAACGTGACTCTTGGAAATGTCGAGGGTAAACAATGATAATTTCTAGTCACATTTCTGAAAACTTATATTCCACGATACGGAATAATCAAACATTAAAATTTTCAAACTTCTTAAATAATAATTTCATTCAAATGTTGTATTCTTAAATCTAACAATTGAAGGCTTGTATTATCACTCCATCTATACCGATAAATTAATAGTCGTCACTAATTAGCAATCATCATCAACAACATCAACATACTATTGTCACAAACAACCAGACGTGTTGTATGTACATGTATATACTTAAATCTACACGGGGTTTCAAATCTTCGATCGGCACGTACTACAGAGAAAGAACAAAATCTTCCTAAAACCTGACACGCTATGCCACTGAGCCAAAAAAAAAATGGACCCTATTCAAGGTTTCAAGATTAGTACTCGACTTACAATTCTTACATCTTCTCCATTATACAAGTTCTCCACGCACCCCGCGCTGTTACTAACGATCTCCTTACAATTCATTATATATACATCATTTAAAAATGTTGCGATTAAAGTAAACAAAGCAAGCACTACAATTATTGCAATTACTATAATTTAATAAAAATAAAATAAAAAATGTACAAAACATTATTCGAGCTTGGAACTTTGGGTTGAATCAATTCGAACGAAATTATATTCCTAAACATCTAAAATAGTAAGGCCGCAACTTCAAGGGAAAAAAAACACCAAATCTCGGAGTATCTGCCGTCAGATTCGGCGAGAAAAAAATAGCTGTAGGTGGTGAATCGGCAATAAATGCCCGTATATACCCGAACAAGCGACTGCCGATTTAAGGTTCAGGTAATATCGCATTCTTAATCTGATTTCTCGATACAAGAGCTTCCACGAATTAGCGAGCCTTTTATACAAGAGTCATCCCTCGTGGTACAATAATGAGCCAGGGGTGCCGTTTAGTCTGCACGTCGAATGAGACCTGTTGCTGCATCGTACAAAACTGAAAGGGACACACGCTGAAGGGAGCGAGGGTGTAGCCGTGAGAATTTCGAAATCAAAGCGCGCCGTCTTGTATTATGACGTCGGTCCATTACGCAAGCTGACTTTTGTGGCGGAGCCTCTGAAAAAAAAGGACACTCGTATGTCACCGAGAAAATTATCCAGGAGTCAGAAACATACACTGAAATGTGGTCGAGCGCGGCGCTGAGAACTCTTAAAACGTCTAAAAATAGTGATGGTTTGTATGGGAAAAGCGCATGGAAAAGTTTCCGAAGCTTTCAGTTTCAAGACTGCTCGACTTTTTTCACACATTTCCACGTGAGATTTATTAACGAAGTCATGGGAAAATTTCCTGCGGTATAAACATGCAAAATTGTATCGATTGTATCGACCCAATTGTTCGATACCGCATTTCCGGGGTTTCAGCATCTTGCAAGTCCTTCGTGGGATTTCAAATTGAAAAATTGAATCGACCACTTGGACTTTGGTTCATAGACTTTACAGATATTAATCGACTGTCCTGCGTATCCCTCCATATTACATGCTGTGATAATGACCGACTTCTTTTGTCGCAGAACGATAAACAACCTTTAGTATTATTATTTTTCTCACGCTGCCTAAAAACAAAAGTGCTCGAAATCGCTCTTCCCGCAAGTTATTTAAGAATAAAATATCGTGCGGAACTTCTGAGGTAAAATGATCTCGCTTCGCTCGCGTGATAAACTCCTCACTTGATGTCCGAGATCATTTTGCCTCTTAATTGAACCAGAATCAATTGTTCTTATCATGATTCTTTTTTATAAAAACATCCGGCGATCGACGATAAATCACATGGTGGAAATTTGTTCTTCATCAAATATTTAACTTTTAATACTCGTAGATGATCACGACTTCTAGCATGAATTTACTAATCGATAATGAATTGACAGGTCCAGAAATGGGATTCAGCAAGGATTATCTGACATTTTTTTCAATTTATACAATTCACATTTTCGTTACCGAATTATATTTCTACATCTCTCAATTCCATTCGAATTGAGGGTAACGATCATCTAACTTGGGCAAAACACTGCAAAAATGTCCTCTTTTTTCCTAACTTATTTAACTTATAAAATACCTCATCATTAGTATTTTTAGTAACTTCTTCAATTCTTATTTGCCTCCAGATTCATTTCAAGAAAGTCTTCTTATTATCCATTTAAAAGTTGTTCGTTTCACTATACGCGGCCTTGTTATTTTCCGATGGTCAACATTACATGAGCTACGACAACGCCTAATTCGTAGCATACGTTTCTTGGCTGATTACAAGAAAAAACAAAAGCTGGCAATGCTGACCGAAAAACTAGAAAAGTGTAAATGCACTGAAAAAAATAACTACGTTCAAAATGCAGCCGGTCAGTTACATCCCATTAGTGCAATATGATAGGTATGGGCATTCTTGCCACAAGTTCGGTTAATCAACATGCAATAAGAAACAACATACAACATACATCAAGTGTCTATGTCTATGTCTATATGTCTACATGGTGCTCAACAACATACGGTTCGTTTAGTGTCGCCTTTTTTTAACAATATTTCATTGATTTTTATATTAATTTGAAAAATCACGATACAATCATACAATCATTATTGTATTTATCAAATAGATGATCATGTGATGAGGACTTGGGAAAAAAGTCGAAACGTTATTGGGCGTGTAAATGTTCGTTATGGACATATTTTAATTGAAGTGCGATGGCCATGAGACAAATGAACACTATATATTGAATTTATACGACGCTTCATTACATTTAAGAAATGTAACTATTATATTGTATAAATATTTAATTAAATTTCGTCAGTCATTGTTCAGCAGCCGAAATTATAAAATGTAACCAATTTTAGTCCTTTAACAACAAATGTAACATTTATAGTTTATTGGAGTAACAACTATAAATTATTAAGCATTTAGAATATAGTGGAAATGAACGTAACAATAAAGACAGAAAACCATTTCTCAGGATATGAGTATGACGGTAATCCGATCGCTATCCTTTTAGTATAATGTCAGTAGTACATAACTTGGCGATCTTTCCTTTCGTTTCCTAGAATATGTGAAGTGATTTAAAAATTCTGTGGAGTTACTATTCATGCTTTCTTTAGAATGTAATATATATGCATATATATATATATATATATATATATATAAAGTTCGTTTTCCCATTTTCGTTCATTAGTACTGGTCAGTACTATTGAGAAATGGCAATTTTTTCCATCCTTTATTCTTCTTTAATTGTCCATGTTTTTATAGATATATATATATATTGTTATTGTGTATTATTTGTATGTACTTCAAACATGTAAAGAAGGACGTAAAGTAAATAGAAAAATATGTTATTGAAAACTTTAAGGGACTTTTAAAATCAAAATTAATATTTAGTATTTATTATATTGCTATATTACTGAATATTAACTATATTACTAAATATTACTATATTACTAAAAATAAATGAAATTTTTTTTCTAGATAGATTTTTTTCTTTATTTTTTCAATAATACATCCTATGTTCCATTACAAATTCGAAGGACATTCCACTTTGACGGGTTGAAAAAATCGATTGTTTGTTCATTACATACATCGAAAGTATATATCTTGTGAGAAACTTGTTTGACAATTTTACAAAGATCCTCGAATTAGTTTAGATTCTATGGCCTTTTTAGTATACCTGCTCTAGAAGCGCGCGCTTGGCTCAGTCGCTCCCTTCTATAACGGCCAAAAAGGGTCGAAATTTTGTTTCTATTTACACGAAGAAAAACGGATGTTACTAAAAAATATAATAATAGTCATTAACATCTTAGTTCACTTGGATTGTATCCGATACTATTTGCAGATATTAAGGAATATATAACAGAGAGTAATATCTATGTATTTTAGTTACTAACATAAAATTTTTATCGCTTATAAAAAACACTCGTAGCTATGGCCGGTACCACGGTCAAGCAAAAATATTCAAATTATCATATTGTAAAAGTCGAAAAATTAGCATAAAAAAAACTGCTTTTTTCCTTTGATTTTGTTTAGACCTCCACCATTTCGTTACTTTTGGAACACTCTTACAGATTAAGAAACTTTTTGAGTTTTTTGTTTCAGATGATTCCAAGATGAGATATCTATTTTATTATTACAGCTTCTCGTATTTGTACTGTACTGTAAGAAAAACACGGAATAAAAACTGTTATAAAAGATAATTTTTGTAGTTCACAAAATACCTATAATAACTGCCAAAAAATCGCGATTTAATTATCTGCATTAGTAATGCCAAAAAATATAAATATAGTAATTTTTTCAAGTGTTCAAAGTGGAATGTCCCCTAAATATTTAACATTTATTACTAACAATAAAGAAAAGTCCATGTTTGTTATGTCCAATAGAAGTATTATCTATTTTCTTATAATAAAAATAGGAATTATAATAATATTATAAAATAAGCGTATAAATTCATTGCATAGAAACTTTGTATTGAAATATATTCAGGATAAACATATTTTTATTTTTTTAGATTCAGTTGGATGGAAAAATAACATTTAAAATCCATCATCTTTATGTATTCAAATGCATTCATAATTACAGTATTGTAACACTTTTTCAGAAAACACTTTTTCTGGTTTCACTCATTGATGATAAACAAAAACAACCCACGTACCACTTAGAATATCCCCAGAATGTCGCAGAAGGTCTCCAGAATGTCTGCACATTCTGAGACATTCCGGCGACATTCACTGCTATAGGAGAGAAATTCGAAATCGGATTCAGATGCATTTCATTAATTTTTGTAATTTATAAATGCATTCGTAAAGGAAAATGACACTATATACACTAATTATATGTAATTTTATATGTAAGTCTAAAATAAAAAATCGTTTCCCTTACGTCATTTAATAAATTGCTACAAACAAGTAAATCGTCGGATAACAAATAAACATTGAACAAACATTCTCAAATTGTACAAATATTTAGACTAAACATTTTTCAAAACTACACGTTGAGAGCATGTTTCGTTGAAGAACAGAAGGTAACTGTTTTTACAACAGCTATATATATATATGCTGGAGAAATTCAAGCATGTGCGGGAATCACCGCCGTAAATATGGAATCTCGTGGAGACAACTCGTCTCCTATTTTAAAAGAACAGTTTTCCGAGTAACATGATCACAGTTAACCTCGCGGATTAACTTATATATACACATTGTGAGAAAAATGTGATTCATTCTAAACTGGATATACTTATGTATATATACATATCGCCGGTCCATCGTAACCGAAGCTGACTTCTTAATCTGCACATCTTTCCATCGATTTTGAAGCGAACCGTTTCTTTTCTTATCTACTTTTCAGATCATGATGTAAGAGATTTTTGTGCCTTTCATTAGTTGCGCGTTCGAATTTTATGCTACAATGTATCGATTTTCCTCCAAAGTTCTCGATGAACAAAATTCGTCCGCTTTAAAAGAAATTCTTTTCAAATTCCTAAACGAACCCAAATTAATACGAACCAATCGATCCAGTATAGAGATTGTGTCGTTCAACTTAAATTAATTCATCAAAAGTACGATGTACGCCAATCATTTTTAAATAATCGATTAACAATGGGGTCATTAGGTATCTATACTTCTCTCTTACTTTACTTACTTTCTTACTTTACAATATTTCTCAAAAGTATGAAAGATGTGCGTGGTACAACGTATCCACGTGAAATTATCTTATAAATGCGCTTACTGGACAAAAGAGTTATGATGCGTTATCAGGGACATGAAAAAAAAATACTTAAAAAATAAAAAATCAGTTTATGGTAAGATATCGAGCATTATTCACAACTGACATTTCTTGAAATTTTTGAAAACACGTGCATATGTTCATTCGAAAAATGCAATTCACACGTGTGTTTCATTAAATGATAAAAAAAGAAAGGAAACTATAATCTCTCTTATTGGAATGTAAAATTAGGCTAAAATAAAGAAAAATCTAATATCAACTAGATTCGTAAAAAAAAAAAACAATAAACACTCGTAGTAACCGAAAAGAATCGAAGAGAATAGAGTGAGATAGGGCCAGGGGGAGCAAGAGAGAAAGAGAGAAAGGAATATGAGGAGAAAGGAACAGCGACTATAGTGTGTGTATATATAAGGAAAGGTCCGGAATATGATTTGTGTGTCAGGCTCTAAGAACGGGTGCCTTCAATAGATAGTTCGAGTTTCGCCTAGGTCCCACCCCACCCCGTATCCGACAAACGAAAACGAGGACCATCATCATCTGGCAAGGTCGGGCTGATCAAACACTATATACCCCCGTATACATACATATATATGTATAACCCACGTCCACGGAAAATTAAAATGGATAATTGCTTCTTCTACGGACCGCGCGATGACCCACGTTGTTCCAGGTAGACTCGTAAATGGATTTTGATATAAAACTAATGACTTTTGATAGACTCGGACTCGTAGACTCGACGAGTCGGCCTGTAATACCGATTAATATCCGATTTTCAATGCTACCAGCACGCGACTCGGACGAATATGACTGTTCGAAATGCGATTGAATCGCTCGGCGTTTTACCGATTTCGCCGCGCCAATCGATGGGGATCCTTCCTTTTCTATATATATGCCTATTATTACGAAGCGAATTCGTCGACATTTGTGAAAAATGACGTTATTATTTTTATTACGAGTTATTCGCTCGTATCTTGGAACGATGCGGATTAACGTTTGTACGTTATTGTATTAAATTTAATTTAAAAAATTGTATCGAATTCTACCGATAAACTTTTCATAGTTGGATAAGCACACTGACACGAGTTACCGCTACGTGATGTAAAGCATGAAACATTTAGAAAGATACGTATTGTTTTTTATGTGACGTTTTACCATCGAGCTTTACTGATTACGATATTCAAAAGGGCCTGAAGAGCTCCTCGGTATCTGGATGTCCATGTGTTGTGAGATTTAAAAGATCTGCCAGCCGTTATAACGACAAAAACAACAAACCATCACCTTATTAACCTCACAGTCTTTATATACAGTTTCTCATGACCTCATCTTTCATTGTACAGATCAATGTACTAGAAGCATTTCTAGTTTACGATCGATACCTTTATCTTCCAATATTTGTTCAGATCAATATACGATTTTTATCTAAAAAATATGCAATATCCATATAAACACGCATACATATACTCAAATGCATGTAATATCGACATCGCGAAGGACTCGCTATAGCGTCATAACAAACTTGCACGTAAACAATGTCTGGTTGTATGTATTATTGCCCACGTAGCAATGAATGCCTCAGAATGTGCTCACAATGTATCAGAATGTCTAGAATCTCCAGGATGTCTAGGCAATCTCAGACATTCTGGAGTCATTCATCGCCATGTGGGGCAGCAATATGACTAACGTAGGCGGCGTATTGCTGTCTAACGTGTAGTCAACAAGTCTGATGTCTAATACAGCCCTACACGTTTTTCCGCATTAGATGTGAAAAGGGAAAATCTATATGATTTTAGCACTTTCGAGAAAATACGCCATCTATACATCAGTTACCCAACATTCGGTTGAATTTTTGCTACGAAGTCCTTAAATGTATATTACGTAATACATTTAAGGCACCAGGTTATCAAAAGTTAAAAAAGTCGTGTTCATAATTTCTTTTATCACTATTAAACGTTTTTTCTCGATACATGTCAAAATACATTAGTTACATAGCAATTACATCACAATCACTGTTATGTAACCGTGACAATATTGAGGCGGACATTTTAATGTAACTGTTACATAACTGTGACATAACTTCTGTGATGGTTGCCTGGGATATTTTCTAAATAATACTTTACGAATAATTACTGTTGACCTTCGAGTTTTCCTAAATAGAATATTTGTATTTACAATCGGAGTTTTAATTTTAACAATATTGCTAAAAATATTGAACGAAATATTAGTATAGGATGTTGACAATGAGATGAGTGGAATAGCTTAGACTCCTACACTGAACAAAGTTTAAGAATTATGTATCTAGTATTTGTAACGCTATGATAACTTGTTCAAGGTATTAAAACATTTCTCATATTGTCATTATATCATATTGTCATGTCATTATTGACTCAATGATTCCTCTAGTACTATTGGGTCAATAATCTCCGACTGTTGCTACTTTCGAATAATATACCGTGGAAAGGAGGTGGTACTGTTGCGTGCCCCACGGCTATTCAAGAAAATCACGTACAAATTTTAAAGTATTTGAATTGGTGTGAGTTTTACTCTCACTACGACTAACGTAATACATGAATGCACGAACGAAAACAAAAACAAAATCGATAAAGCCTTAACCACTCGATATTATAATTACTAACATTCCGGAACCCTGTCCTTGGGTTTTAAATGACATCTTATTGCAAAAATCAACGCCACAAATCTCATTGTGTTTGCAGAATATCTTTAAGATTTTTTTTTTCCACAGCATAATAAATATTTATTCAAAAACTGTCAACAACATTCATCGATACATGTTTTTGGTGTACTTTTTGCATTTTTTTTCATAGAAAAAAAATCTTTTTTTATGGGCATCACTGGAAGCTCGAAATTTTCATCCTAGGGCGCGAAATGGAGGGAAGCCAGTGTAAAAAATAAATGTTTCCGACAATCTTAACTGCATATAATCCCTTAAACAGTGCAGACACAAGTTAATTGAAAAGATGTAATTGCACAATTAAAAGAATGATGATAAACCGATTTTTTTAATGTACTTCCAAGGTCCCAAATTCCATAACGGCCAATCAATATCGATAATGTCGCTCTATCATTCTCTCTCCAAGTTCGACCGAGCATACATCGAAGGTGAATCACATTTACGAAAAAGGGTCAATAAATAAAGTAAAGGAAGAATCACACCTGTGCCCGGGAGTTTATTATCCGAGAGTTCTTGCGCCGCGACGTAATTTACGATTAACGGGGGATCTATACGTATATACCAGAGAGGTAGTTTTTTTATTTTTTATTTTTTTTTTTTTCTAGTGACTCGTCGCGGTCTTTACCCCGCCATTATGGAGATTTACGCAGTCCTGGCGCACAGATCGAATATTTATGTCAACATTCCCCCTAGAAATCGACAGCGAGCGCCTGACGCTCAAAAGCGGCGCTGGGCCCACGAACAAAGAGCCGTCATTTTTTTTTTTTTTTAAAGGCCCATCCGAATATCACAGAACGGGGCCCCCTGCATCGAGCTCGTAACGATCGGGGGAAATCCGCGCCAATTATCGAAGGTTTCCGTCCATTCCACCATATATATGTATATACAGAAAATGACTTGGGTCGTTTGTCTCTTTTCAGAAACCCTATATAGGACCGTGCCGCCGATCCGTCTCGGGACTATGAGTATACACGAATCGCTCCGTTCCGCACATTCTGACCAAGTGGAGGACAGAATCGAAATTGGATTTAATGTCAAAGCAGGTGCTATGTTTAGCATATTTTTAACCGATCGCGATGATAAAGGTTATAATGATATGCATGTTTGACATTTTTTTCTTTTCTTTTGTACTTTTGTAATAATAACCCGACTGATGTAATACCGTTCCAAAAAGGACTAAAGGATCAAGGAACGAGATTTGAGCTCTTTTCTTGGATTAGCCTTATTCTACAAAGAAAAGAAAACAAACGAGACATGTCGCAACTGCTTGCCTCGCAATGTACTAAATCTAAAATCGTGTTACAGTTTTTCAAAGAAGACACGCGATCGAGTGTCACCCTCATCCAGCATCGCATCGTCGCAATATGTGTGCTCGCAGTGCTTTCAACCGTGTTACGTGATCCGACATTTTCGGTGTATTTTTATAGTGAAAATCGGGGGAAACCGCTAATTTCTTTTTCTCGCATTTGAGTAAAGGGAAAGGCCGCAGAAAAAACTATTCGGGGGTGACAATCGAAGCTTCTCTTTCTCGGATATATAGGATTGACATCGGCACATTCAAAGGTCACCCCCCGCGGTGGATCTTAAACACGCCGACGCGAACATATAAGATTTTCGAACGAGAAAAAACGAGCGGTCATTCGGGCCACGAAGTTTCTCGACTCATAACAAAGCTGTTCGCGGAAGTTTGTGGTCCCCGTCCATATGTTGGACTTTGTGTAATGGCCAATATGTTCTTCCTTCCCTATACGGCCTCGGTTATCAAATTTTTAAGAAATACCGACGAAAATAGGATAAAGTCATCGAACGGGAGAAAAATCTGTCGGAGCAGCGCCTCACTGTAATGCGTAATGAAATGACCCACTTGAGGGTATATTTGAAATGCGACATATATTTTCTCTGTATACTTCGGCACATCTTGTTGCGCAGTTCTGTTTTGACTCATTAATATCATGTGTATGCACCGAAATGTCCTTTGTTCGTTATTGTAATCGATACCATTTTTTACAAAAAAAAAAAAAAAATAAAAATAAATATATGCTTAAGTTCTGACACTAATGTACAGGTTAGCTCGTTGTTGTATTGATGTATTATTGCTATCGTCATTCTTATTAGGTTGGGTTAAGTTTTTGTAAACGTGTGTCAGGAAAAAAACTGCCATCTGCCAGCCGAGAATGCTGATGATTAGATCCATCAGCAATTAGTCGATTAATTTGAAACATATGCGTATGTAGATACATTATATACCTTAAGTAACCGCAAGAAATAAAGGTACCGATCTCAGTATACTATATATAGTATAACAAAACGTAATTTTGGTTACTCGGTTCTCGATGATGTCCCACAGGATGAACAACCGAATAATTGGATTTCATCATAAATGACGGCTAATCTACGGATAAAGCACGCTTGATTCCTCGAACTCTTGGCAGTTGTAAATTACCCATCATGCCTAAAGACGAAACCTTTCAACGACGATTATGGATGGAGATCTCCTTACGGATGTCATAAACGCAGTGACTCTCGTCCATACTTAGATACCTGAAGTCGAGAACTCGTCTTTCTATTTTACGTGACTGCAAGTATATATATATATGTGTGTGTGTGTGTGTGTGTGTGTGTGCGTGCGTGTGTATCGGTACTGACCTCGGTGGCAGGCTTGCGCCTATAAGCTCGGCCCCTGTCCTTTTTCTATTCTTTCGAAGCACGGTGCTCATTCAGTTTTGAGCTGTGGTTACGACGGTATAATTGTTTTATTGCAGCCCCGCCCCGGCGGGCGTAGGTCATCTTGAATTGCCTATAAACATTCAACAATTGAGTGCGAAACCGCAATAAAATTGCATAACAATGACAGTCAGTGTCCTGCGGTTCATTGTGGTTTGCAGTCAACTTACCAGCTTTTCATATTCTGTAAACAAAGTAATGCCAGGGATTATCCTATTATCCCAGTAAACGAAAAATTATTGCACGTTGGAAAACAGAATTGGGAGAAAAAAAGTATTCATTTATTTTTGAAAGTGAACACTTCTTAATGTTTTCCTCATTGTTCTCAATCCTTTTGTTTTTAGCTTGTGAATAATTTTCGATAATTTCTCGTTTATAATGGTTTTCGAAAAATGCATTGCCACAGTCATAGGCCAAGTGTCATAAAGAAATAATGATTTCGGAATTTGAAAAGAAAATGCTTACGCTAACACGTGAACGAAAGTGTTTGAATGATCAGAAATCGAATTAGGAAGGATTACAAAGTTGATTCATTTTCAGCATATGTTGCACGTATTGTAAGTTACTTTATTTTCAATACATCTTTTTTATACCTATTTTTTTGAAATGTAATGCACTTTCGTTTATAATCGGTTTTTTCCCCGATAGTTTCTGAATTCTGAAATTAATAACGCAACAAAATGAACTATTTCACATTAGATAACAAATTAAATTTGGAGAGTTTTTACGTTGAAAATTTATTTTGAAAAATTCTAAATTAAAGTAATTTAACAGTGTAAATATTGGTATAATTTCTGACCTGCGATAAAAAACTTTAAACACTTATGAGATAAGTGAATGAGCAATTATTATTTAACATCAAATATTACGTACTATACATTTTTTGGTAAACAAATTTTTAAAAATAATTGACCGTTCAATTTTTATTATAATAATAATTTTCAGTATAACAAAGTGGAACAAAAATTCTGAAAAATTCTGACTAAATCAACAAAAATTCATAAAAAGTGACGAAGAATATCGTATTTAATCTATTCTCTTCATATGTTCATATATGTATATTCAATGTAAACGGAAGTAATGCCATGTTATGTCAAGATTAAAACAAAGCGAGCTTTCGTAATGTTATCATTTTTTACATATATACCGGAAAGGAATCGCTTCCAGTTCGATAATGTATAAAAAATGCTTTCGCAGCGTGTGTGCTTTGGTATCATTTATAAATAAATCAGCAGTTGACATAATAACCGACAGATAACATAAAGAAGAGAAGCTTTTGTTGATTTACAAAATGTTCACAAAAATTTGAGATATTTTTCTCCTTTGCATAGTTACGCCTATTTATTCTTAATATATAAATGAAACATATTAATTAATTTCGACGCATTTTCTTGAGTATTCGCTGTAAATTTAAATTTTACTATTTTTGTTTCGTAAAAATGACGTCACTCGTGATTTAGTGTTGAAATAAATTAAAGAAAAAATTTAATTTTATGGAAACAACTAAAAGTTGATATGAAATTTTGTCAAAAATCAACATGAAAGAACAGAAATTAAAGGTTTGAAGAAAAGAATAAATGCTCATCATTAAGCGATAAATGACGGAACTGAACATATATAAGATGTCAAAAATAAGCAAAATTCCCACACATCCATGGTAGACTGAAAGTCGACTTTCAGTCAACCGTGGTTGTGTGGGTTAACAATCAACGAATTAGTACACACACACATATTATAAGAGAGATTAAAGTATAATATTATTTTATTGTTTTAATAAAAAACAATTAATTTTGAAATATATTAATTAAGACGAAACAAATTTTATGTTTATTCGACGGGTTTAATAAAACAGTTGTAAGAAATCTGATGTAAAATAGAAAAAAATATTTTCATCATTATTAAAATTAAGAAAAATAGGCGACAATTTACGAAAATTGATCTCAAAGTCTGGAAATTAACTAAATTAAACATATTTGTGATTTTTCTTAGATTTCGTTCGGTGAAGGATTATATAATTGTAAATAATTCGGACTATCGATAATATTATTTACAATAATATTTACAATTCTATAAATTAAACATATTTCTAGGCCAGTTTGAAAAGCAGCTTTTAGTATCGCTATGACCGCCCTTTGGCATGTAAAACTAATAAAGATGCTTATTATTATTATTATTATTATATATCTATACGAAAATAAAATAAAACCGTTTTAATAAATATGAACTAAAATTTATTTTAAAAAAAAGTAAAAGTTGTTACAAATAGATAAAATGATAAAGCATATAAAATACACAAAAGTATTACAACAACTATTAACAACCTTTTTTAAAAGGCATAATATAAAAAATTGTTAATAAAAAATAAATTTATATGCAAACGCTTTTAGATTTCGTTTTACTTGCAATAAACTGAAAACGTCAATTTTCAAGACTTTGCCCTTCGCACACTGGTAAAGTATTTAATTTGTGAGCACAATTTTGTAATTCTTCAGGAAGGTTACAAAATCACCTCATTTTGATACTACAATCAAAGTCAACATCCGGGAATCCTATTTGAATTGGATGTTAATTTGACGTAGTTTGAACGGTTCTCCCCTTTCACCGCGTTCTGTTGTAAATTTTACGTGAATTAAAAATCAGGTACCCTGAAAATTGAAGCTTGATATTTGACCTTAACCCTTTTCAGACATAGTTTAGACTCAACTGACACCATGTAAATACGGTATAAAACATCATGAAGATAACAAAAATAATATACCTTACTATAACAATAAGATAACACGATCGTTATTTCACATCTAGCAAAAATCACAACCATATATAAAATATATTTATCTACACATATTATATTATACGCATATATGTTTGTTACATATCTATATGTATTATAGGTATTAGTGTGGGAAAGAGAGTCGAAGAAAAATGAGTAAAGGGTAAATGGTGGAGATAGCAAAATGATGTCTAGAAGAGGAGAGGAAAGGTGAAAGGGAGAGGCTGGAAATGGAATGGGCAAGAGAGAGAGAGAGAGAGAGAGAGAGAGAGAGAGTATAGATAGAAATAAGAGATATTTATGCAGATATGGGAAAAGCGAAGGAGAAGAAGGAAAATGGCAGGAAATGGGGGTATGAATGGGTGGTTACAGTACAAGAAGTGAGAGAGAGAAAGAAGTTATGAAAAGTAATAAATTATATATAAATCAAACTATATATGTATATATGTAAAAAAAAGAAAAGGTATAGCTATATATTGATTATTATAGTTAATTATGAGGAAGCCACATGTAAGTACGTTTAATATAGATAAAATAAATACTTGTGTCCCTATACAGAAAATTCCCATATGGGATCCCATGTGAGAATTTTACGTGAAATGCACATACGAAAATGTTGTATTTTGGAATCAAAAAAACTCGGCGATATGTTTTTTAGAAAATTTTAAACAAGATAGAAATGTGTTTTATTGTGAAATCCCATTTCAAAATTACCATACGGGATTTCTATTAAAATAAAACATGTTTCTTTATTGTTTAAAAATGTGGGATTTCACGTCAAATTCCCACATGTAGGATCCCATATGGGAATTGGGAATTTTCAGCAGGGATTATGGATTAGTGGCGGCATCTCGCGACAAACCTAAGAAAACCTTTGAAATGGTCGTGTTACCGATCGAAGATATATACGAGCTCGAAGATTTCTTTGGTACACTTCCATATTATGAATATAATCGATATTTACTTTATATATATATATATATATATATAAGAGATAATTTTACACAAATGTAAACACAAACAATTATAACGCTTGAAATTGATTAATACAATAAATAATATTTTATAAGAATAATGCGAAAATAATATATATATATATGTGTATGTATAAAAACTTTTATTTTTCATTTCCAAATGTTTAAATTAATTAAAAACTGTTTTATTTCAATTATAAAAAATCAAACTCTTCAAACGATACTCTCTTCATTTTATTGTACATAAAAAAAAAAAAAGAAAAAAATGTTACCATCTGCTTCTCATATTACTTAAGTCAATACGTGCACTTGCAATCTCAAAATTGATTTAAAATATACAATACATATAATACAAATTTTCAAAAAGAAAACTAAAAAAAATTTTTTTTTATTTTACTACAGTTTGAAAATAAGAACGGGTTATTTATTTTCTAAAAAAAAAAAAAAATAGAAACCTCCTATATGAAACTCTTAATAAAACATACCTGATACTAACTTAACTAATCAGCTTGTAACAAAACTTGTGCTAGTTTCTGTTTTATCAAAGAATGTTTTGTGTACCATATAAAGTAAGATTAAAAATATGCATGAGTGTGCCGCGAAAGTACACCAGGAAAAAACTCGTGATATACGACTCGGCCTTGAAACAAGTTACGATTTTATTGCAATAATACCATAATTTATTAGTGACTACACGTTAGTACGCTGACCACGCTATCATAATTTATTGTAATACATTGATTACAAATAATTTCGTTATTTATTTAACGAACGAATATACACATGATATTATAATCTTAATTCCCGAATGAATTATGTTTCAATTTATATCCGTGATAACAATAATAACCTCTGATTTCCCGCGATTGATTTCAAACAAACAAGGAATGTCAAAAATCTAATCAGAATAAACACGCGGAATATATAGGAGAACGATCCATATTCGAATCGAAATTTTCGTTCGTTCTATTTACGTGATTTGCCTAAAACCATACAATTATGTATATAAAACAAGATATACACTTGTAATCATTATAAGGCCTTCTTATATCACTATGTCGTAGCACTATATAACACATATTTTTATTCCCTTTTTTTGTATACTGTAAGGAATCCAAATATAATTTTTAAAAAATCGGTTATGCAAAATGGCGGTACAGTGCAGAATCAAATAAAGTCACTCAGGAGTGGATGTATGTATATATTATCCACATAGTGATATAATGACTTATAATGATTAGTAGTGTAAAGCTTGTTTTATATATATAATCATGATTTTAGGCAAATCAAATAAATATAACGAAAGAAAATTTCGTCAAGTCGTTCGTTAACTAAACTATATATATATATATATGTCTCTATGTGTGTAATTTATTATGCATTGTTTCCAACCCATCAACAATAATGCACGAGAAGATTCTTCGTGCAATATCAAACTGAAAACTCCAATAACAAAATTTGATCCGATTGCCTCTATAATCTATCTATATAAAAATTGCAAAGATTGGAGCACAAAATTGAAATACATCAGTAAATACAATATGGTTGTCACAGTGTAATAAGTAATTCACATTTGGAAAAAGATGCTGAAAAGATGGAAGTAGACAAAGAGACATTAATTTGAAAGAAAAGAAAGACTCGATTTTTTTATCTGCACGTTAAGAAAATATGTATTCTTAAAACGGAGACAGTGCCTGCAAAATTAAGAAAAAAATATTGTTTTTACCTGATAACGAAAACAAATCGATTTTCCGTCTATATGCGTATTTCGAATAACAATCATCTTTTGAATGAAATATTTGTATTATTTCAGAACACTATATATATATATATATATATATATACCCTCACAGAAAAAAATATGTTCGGTGTCCGAAATGACACCCAATTGGGTGTAAACCCCAATTTTTTTAGTGTTTACACCCATTTTTTTAGTTTTCGGACCCCGAACAATATTTTTTGGTGTACATTTCCGTAAGGGTATATATATATTTATTGACTTTTTATCATTTTTTGAGTATTATTATTAACTGAATTTACAAACAAACATATTTCCTTATTTCAAATATTCCACGATTTTAATCGAGAATAAGTCATCATGAAAATTAAAAAAAAAGGGAATATATTAATAAAGTCGAGCAAATATTCAACGCGTGAATATAATTATTTCTTTTTATTGATTAAGAAATACTTGATTGCTTTCGGATGTTCCATAGATTTGATTTTATAAGAATTTCATTTTAGGAATGTTTAATGTTAACGTTAAATGTTAACGTTAATTTAACTACATAATTTCAACATATAGAATTGTATATAATTATACAGGCTGAAATATCTGTATGTGTAATTTATGCTATTCTTATTGGTTATCTATATAATTATTCACACATATTTCCTATCATTTTCTACTTATTATTACTATACTTATATATATTAGGGCGATTGCAACGGCAATTTTTTAATTTTTCATGTGCCATGTCAATTTATGTTTAATCATGTGTGTGTGTGTGCATTTTAAAACCGAAGAAATTATTTTTATTTTATGCAAGTGACCTGATGTCATATATATATAGAATCCGTACATATATTCTAACATTACTTCGAAGGAAATTTACAAAAATATGTTTAAATTGTATAAAATAAAAATAATTTCTTGGTTTTTAAAATACACATAGAGCCATTTTAAGAATAGTGTTTTTCATATCTTCTGTTTACGACGAAAAAATATATATATATTCACAGCAATAAAATTCATGTTTTGTTTTGCTATCTTATCGTAATGTACGCTATTGTTTAACATATAACTCAGCTTTCTCCATGTATTCTATTCCACAAGTAAGGTATATGCTTCAAGCATACATATATATATAGGCATTATGTAAGAAGATTTTTCAACTATTTTACTTCGTTAGATATATGCTATCATTTATTACGTTTCATACATAATATATAGGTGATTGAATGATTTTTAATGTAATTATTTTGGTCATTGTACATATGTTATGGGGAATCACCCATCCAGACCTCAAATTTTGAAAAACAAAATTTCAAACATTTTCTATTTACGCTATTATTGTTGAAAACCTTGTTTTGAAATACTCCTTAGAACCCCCTTAAAACGGTTAACGGGGTCCTAAAGTACAGAAAAAGTGTAAATAAAAAAGGATTCAAACGTTTTTTTTTTCAAAATTCGGGCTTTTTGGAAGGGTGATTCTGCATATCATATACAATCGCCAACAAAATATCGGTAAGAGAAAATAATTTATTTCTGATAGTCCCCCTTTAATTTTGAACCAATTTCTGCGAAATTTTTTGGTGGATTATATATATGTATACAGAATCAACCTTCCAAAGCCCAAATTTTGAAAAAAAAAACAATCACTTTTTGAAAAATTTGGTCGGCAACTATTCTTCGAACTCTCTTAAGGAGGTTTTAAAGTAGAACAATTATCGACCAAACCTCAAAACAGGAAAAGTGTAAATAAAAAATGATTGGAACGCTTTATCAAAATTTGGACTATCTGGATGGATGATTTTATATAACATATATAATACCTCAACAAAATTCTAGTGAAAATTATGTAAATTTGAGTGCAAACTTTTGGAAACAAATTATTTTTTTTTACCTGCGTCAAAAATAATTTATTTCCGAAAGTTCTTGGTTGGGATTGTACGCTATGTAGAATCACCCTTTCAGAGCCTGAATTATGAAAGAAAGTCTTAACCATTTTATTATTATTTAATTGCGAATTTCTTCGAACCGTGAATATTAAATGAGTAATTGAAAATAATTGGCCATTGCGTTTCCATTAATTAATTTTTCATTACCCTACGTTTCGATGCCAATTTCAACATACGTTCAACTCTTATTGTAAGTCGTAACAACCATTATTCTTGTACTTGTTTCTCCTTTTTTTTTTGTATAATAGGTATAAAAGTGATAATTGTAAAAATTTTGTTATAAAGGTTAAAACCCCTGAGAAGGATATCCAAATTGATATCGAAACGGTAATAAAAAATTAATTAATGAATAACCGCAATGGCCAATTATTTTCAATTACTTAATCATTTTATATTTATATACTTTTATTGCCCATCACCCAGCAAACGCTAATCCATTGAAATAAATTGAAAATTTCAATGGATTTTAATGCACTTTTTGAAACAAAAATATTTTATTGAAATCTATTGATCTTCTATAAAGCGAATTGATTTGTATTGACCAATATCAGTAATTGGCTCAGCGAGATTAAAAATCGATTAAAATCGATTAAAAACCATTGAAATTATAAATTTTTTTTTTTTTTAATTTTCTAAATTTAAATTTGTTTATTAATAATATTGTATACATAAGTATTTAATACAACTTTTACATGAGCCGAAAATTTTAACCAGGGCTAGCGGCCAAAGTTTTTCCAGTGTTTTTCATCGAAGCAAATACCTGACTGTTGACAATTGTCCATTAAAAACAATTCACAATTGAAATTTTTATTTTTCCATATATTTTCATTGATGCAAATTCATTTCTGTTGAACATTTTCATACTTTATTAGAACTAATTATGGCAAGAAATATTATTTTTTCAAAGTTCCATTAAAAAATAGAACTTTCTATTCACAATTTTCAATTGAAATCGATCAAACTTATTATAACATTATCTTTCTTACATTATTTTTCTGTTGAAATATGAATTATTCTATTGAAATTATTCAATTGATATCCATCTATTAAAATCCATTAAACTGTTTCAAATATTGAATTCAAAATTATCGGATCAATCGATTTTAATATGTTTTCATATAGAATCTCGTTTGCTGGGTTGCAATGCTCGGTCGGTAGCTTTTCTACTTTAGAACCCTCTTAAGGACCAAATATATGAACAAAAATTTTTATTCACTGCATCTATATTTTAGTATTTAAACTCCACAAGAAACATCATGCCATAGACATTATACATTGTGCATAACAAAATTAAAAAAAATTCCAAGTATAAATGTGCATATATGATTTAAAACAAAAAACATAAAAAAAAACTTGATTATTTTGTTGTTTTATTTTCAATTTATTGAATTTTATTATGGATACTGACTTTAGAATATATCTCTAAAAATCATAAATATCGTGTCATATATATTATGCATGTGCTGTCAGTCGTTCCTAGAAAATTGATTAATCGCCTAAAAAAAAAAGAAAGCTACAGGTATGTTTTTCATCTGTCAAGAATCTGCAGTTAATTTTTAAAAATTAAAAATGGCGGATCCAATATAACTCTACTGAAAATCGCCATACAAAATCCCATTTGGGAATTTGGAAAAAAACGAAAATGTTTTTTGGAATCCAAAAGATTCTAGGATATTTTTTAGACAATTTTAAGCAATAAAGAAACATATGTTTTATTGTAATATAAATCCCGTATGGGAATTTTGAAATGTTATATATTGTAATATTGCATGTTTATTTATATTGTTTAACATTTTTACTGTGATCCTCATTTTTTTTTAACTATTTCTATTACAATAAAATAACATATGATTCTTAATTCAAATTGTCTAAAAAATAAGCCAGAATTTTTTTTTTCCCAAAAAACAACTAACATTTTCGTATGTGCGATTTACACGTCAAATTTCCACATGGGATCCGATATATGCACTGAAAAAAATTTGTTATTTTCAAGTAAATATTTACTTGAATTAAGAAAAGATTTTCTTGAATTAAGTAAGATTTACTAAAAAGAAGGAAACATTTTAATCACAAATTTTTTTTTCAGTGTATGAATTTTCAATAGGGCGAAGGACGAAATCGTCAAAAATTAGTCGGATTCACTGAAACTTATTATATGTTACTCGATGGTTTTTTGGGGCTTCGAATTCCTTGTTCGTTACATTTTTGGGATTGATGACGAATAATACCTTTCAATTTCCTTTTAATTATTATACTTGGGTAATTTTATATAATATATATATATATGTATATATATATATATATGAAGATTCCAGATGTCACCGGATTGCCAACGTGGATCACTGGAAATCTAAACCTTAAATTTATTATGAAAGCTACAGGTATACTGCATGAGTAATCGAATGACCATCATTATTACGGGGACGACAGTTAGCCGTGTCGTCATCATACAAAATCCCATCTACCTATCAAGTGCTACAGGTCACTATATACAGCCACCCGCATACATTTGCCACTATACGCATATGCGTATATATACATATATATAAATATATATATATATATATATATTCATACGTAGTTCGCAGAGTCGTCGGAGCCTCATAAACCGCGCAGAGAGCAGAGCACTTGCCGCGTTCGTGGCGGTCAGTGGCGGTTGACATATTATAAATATACCCTGTGTTTCTTAATTAAATGATTGTTTTCGCGTGATTGACGTACAATACCGCACGATGCTGTCCTTCTGTGATAATCCCAGCACGAAACTTGCCCTCTTCACCTGTTTGTCGGTGAGTATTTCGAAAAAAAAAAAAAAAAAACTAAAAAAAATGGTCGGTACGTATAAAACCACCGCTGCCGGATAATGCCACGAATCTGCCCTGTGGTACGAATTTCGGAAACTGCTAGAAGAATTTCCCGTTATTTTTTAAATGCCCGTGGCCCGATACATGACCTTGACAGCTTCACGAAAGTTTGCGCGAAAAATCTTACTCCCCTTACATAACCTAGAAATGCACATTTATAACCTCAAAGGCTGCCAAAAAAGTTATGAGAAATAATTCATAATATAATTACCTTTACGAATTTCATGATTATCATTACGGTTCTTTGTTGTGGTTTACTAAAAAGCCTTCGTTTCGACCTACTTGTGAGGTCCTCCTCAGGGGCATATACTAGTCGAGCACTATTCATTTAGTTTATGTTTTCATAAAGTTTATTTCATTATAATATCGGTTCATATTTAAACAATTCCATTAATAATTCATATTTTCGCATTTCTACTCAACTTGTACTTGAATGACTTTTCTGGAAATCTCTTCTTATCTCGCGATGAGCTGTTAATAAACATATTGTACATTGTGTTTGTGCTTGACTGGTACCGTATATTGTTATGTCGTGGATTAACATTTGTTTTACTTCACTTTTTAGATATTTGTACAATGTGTATCTGCAGAGAACAATTCAGTTGCCAAAAAAGCAGGAGGTGCGACACAGCTCACACAACAAAACATCGAGATGACCTTAGGTACGTTGTTAATAAATCTTGGAATTACTAAATTAGGGTAACTTTCATTGCAAACAAGAAAGCAGAAAGACTGGGTCTCAATTTTCCATACTCATCAAATAATCGTTTACTATGTTATTTTTGTACTTTTAATTTATTGTGCATAAATCCAGTAGAAACACAAAAATTATATACCTATATTGAGGCTAAAAATGGATTTTTATAAGTGCACATACGCTTATGAATAAAAATAAAGTTATTTTAAATATTACTATAAAATATATATA
>JAPYZR010001622.1:22874-74741 GCA_030522945.1 Trichopria nigra
TATATTGAGGCTAAAAATGGATTTTTATAAGTGCACATACGCTTATGAATAAAAATAAAGTTATTTTAAATATTACTATAAAATATATATATATATATACATATCAAATACAAGATAAAGTAATGTCAAACATTTTTTGCAGCGTCAAATGAATTAGTTATAATCAACTTTTATGCGGAATGGTGTCGCTTTAGTAATATGCTGCAGCCGATCTTCGATGAAGCTTCGAATAAAGTCCATGAACTCTTTCCAGATGGTGGAAGGGTAGTTATGGGCAAAGTAGATTGCGATAAAGAAAGTAAATACTTTATTTTCTCTTATTATGGCATGTAATATTTCTGCTGATTAATTTATTAACCATTTATGTCTGTCCTTTAGCTTCTGTCTCTTCGAGGTTTCACATCACGAAATACCCAACTCTTAAGATAATCAGAAATGGCCAACCAATGAAACGAGAATACCGAGGTCAGCGATCCGTCGAGGCTTTTGTAGAATTTGTAAGGAAACAGCTGGAAGACCCAGTCAAAGAATTCACCGATTTGAAAGAGCTGCAGCATCTTGATGATAAAAAGAGGATGGTTATTGGTTATTTCGATTTGAAAAATTCTCCAGAATACGAGATGTTCCGAAGGGTAGCAACTAATCTCAAAGACGATTGTCAATTTTTTGTTGGATTTGGGTAATTATCTTTTAAGATATTTATCTATTAAAGACTATTTGTAGATTTTAATAATAACTAGAAGCATGATGTCTAACAAAAATAGAATTTGAGAGTAATTAACATATTTCATTTAACAAGCATGTGCTCCAATCAAAAATGTGATATCAGGAAGTATTTTCGTTTTCTGTAAGTAATGGTCAATTTGTATTCACAAAACTTTTAAGGGTTTTATTGCACATTTTTCGTGTTGGGTTTCATGTTTCACAATAAACCTTGAATATCAAAATATATTTCCTAACGAACGATATTTTCTATTAGAGAATCAAGTAAAGCCATGCATCCTCCAGGAGAGCCAATTATAGTCTTTCGCTCCGATAGAGCTCTTTCTAATGACGAGGATGAGACATACAGAGGAAGTATGCACAACTTTGATGAAATGAAAATTTGGGCGCAAGAGAAGTGTGTTCCTTTAGTTAGGCAGATCACGTTTGAAAATGCAGAAGAACTAACAGAAGAAGGTCTACCTTTCCTTATTCTCTTTTACGCACCAGACGACCTTTCCAGTGTAAAAGACTTCAAAGATATTGTCTCAACGACACTCATCGATGAAAAACGTATGTAGTCAAAATTCTAAATAAATTTAAACACAAAGTAATAACAAAATATCTTATATTTCAGAAAACATCAACTTCTTAGTCGCTGACGGAATCAAGTTCGCTCATCCTCTTCATCATCTTGGAAAGAGTACTTCGGAATTACCTCTGATAGCGATAGACAGTTTCCGGCACATGTACCTATTTCCTAAATATCAAGACATTTTCATACCAGGGAAATTGAAACAATTCCTGCAGGATCTCTACTCGGGTAAACTACATCGAGAGTTTCATTATGGTCCAGAAACCGTACCAAGCGAACGTGTGGATCTGCCACTGTCATACGTAGGTATGCCGACGGATCCTCCAGAGTCGACGTTCAAGAAACTGGCACCCAGCAAGAATCGGTATACATTACTTACAAAGGACGAATTATAGGATCTCATGACTTTGAACTCAATGCAGTGTCAATTGTATAGTGTTAACACTGGAGCTCCTTCTTAGAATTTTATTTCTCTCAATGTCTCTTCAACAGTGACTTACCCCCAAAATGGGTTTGATCGCGAGCTCCGCCACCTTTGAACATATAGATATATTTTTACGAGTCTCCAAACAGAGTTCTTGCCTTTGCGCTGCACAGAGCATGAATCGCTGCACAGTTATCAATATTGCACTCACGAATAAATGAGTGCCTTCGTTCGGATTGTTTTGACTGTCCTGTTTTTAGCTATCACAATTCCGTCATACTTATCCAAAGGGTGGAGTGTCTTCGACCCTCCGAGGCTACGGTTCTCGAATTGTATATTTACTGCAGCGACAGCGAGAATAATGGATGAATGAATAATGATTTTTGTACGAGTTTACTACCAGTGAAGAGGACGGGAAATTATGCATATGTTAAATTATAATATATATAAAATAAAAATCGTGAATATTTATTAAAACGCGTACGTTAAAGTCCGCAGTGTCGAACGGAAATTACGAGTGTTCCGCTTCAACTTTTTTGCACAAGCAGGTTTCGAAGGTACTTTCCTTCGATGCATAATAGTATTGAACGAACGCCTGATTGCGCGTGTGATTACTTAGATTCGATTACTCGGGCAAACAATCATTCTCAATAACTCAAATCGAGAAGCGTTTTTTTTTCTCATATTGATACGACCATTCTGACCACTGGCAGACAATTTCGAGATGCGGTGGTTCTGATAGTGAGCTTAACGGATCTACAATCTATATATATATATATATCAATGTATTGGTACTTTTGCAAAAACTGTTTATACGAATGGTATTCATTACAGATGTTAATAAATTCTTTCTAAGTCACTATTGCAGTTTGTTCATTGTTCGATGCTTGAAAACTGTTTGATTTGTAAGCCGCTGGTTGCTCTGCGAAATAACGTCCTTCTAGTAAATGTACAATACGTTCTGGCACTCCTGGGGAACAATTGAGAACATACCAGGAAAATGAATGAGAGTAACAATCGATTTGATTGATTATATTAACATTGTTAATACAATAGTGCGTAATGCTACGAGGAAGTTAACATGTGCTAAATGCAAAATGTTTCATGATTGTGATTTCTTACATAACTCAAAAGTAAAAATAAAATTTAACGATTCATGTACTTACGAATACAGAAGTAGTATTATTGCAAAAAAATATCAATGCAAAACATTTTTAATGCGAACATACTTTTAATCTTGGTGGTAGGATGGCGAAGGCTAAGAAAGTATTTTTTTTACTTTTGCTTCAGTACGAGCCCAAGATCTTGATGCCCAGATAACTTAATTTAAATTGAACCAAATGAGGCAAAACATGGTCAAGAAAATATGCCTCCACGAGTGAAATCTTAAAGATACTTTATGTTCAACAAGTATTATATTATTATACATGGTGTAGCGATTGTGCAGTACAGTCTTTGTTTTCTGACAGAGCATATATGCATACAATTATTATTCGATTGCATACGTACAATTATAATAATTAGAGTTCTTTAAAATATTTGCATTATAGAATTTCCGTGAATGTCGTAGAAAATACAAAAAATTCATAGACATTCATTAAGAAATGAGACTTTATATATATTAATGATTATTATTATAATAATCAGAAAAAAGTAATTAAAATTACGAGTTTTTAATTTGTTTCAGTAAATTACACAAAGAGCATGTCTATAAGCATGAGAAAATAAACAGCTATTGCTGGTTCCAAATGAAACCATGAGTATTATTTATAAGAAAATGCATCATATTTTATGAAAAATAATATACACTGAGGATGTCTATAAGACATAAAATTTAAAAAAATGTTGTCAAATAAAATGTTACGCATATTCAATGAAGATTACTTAATTGAATAGTGAACGAGTTCTCAACTTTTAAAGTTAATTCCCTCGTAATATTGTATATTTCATAAACACTTGAATACATCGACACTAGAATATTGTCATTTTTATACGTAGGTATTACTTTGCATGGTCAATGTGGTTTACACCTAGTGTTTGTTTTCATTCAAATGAAGTAATTTAATTACGAGTCTTTATCAATTGTTTTCATCGCAAGGTGAGATTAAGGTACAAATTAATGAATAAATGAATGTATTTTTATTTTTTTATTCGGAAATATGTTTTAAACATTTTTTTAAATTCTAGGTTGAAAAAGATACTCGTGCAATGTTTTTAGCAAAATATGTATTTTTTTTTTTTCATTCTTGGGAACTGAAAAAACTCATTTCGAACCTTACAGCAGGGGCTCCCTTGTATTTGGTATTTTTGATTGTATATAAGTAATAGCATTATTTTTCCATTTTCAGAAATCCCTATATAAGCAGGGATTCGCTGGGATTGGAAAAAATCAACTTGAATCCCAAATTCGCATGGATTGGGAATCCTTTTATTTCCGGTATTATTATTTTTGGATTCGCAGGAATTGAAAAAACTAAACTCGAATCCCTCAGCAGGGATTCTCTCGAATTAGATTTTGGCGATATTATTTTTGGATTCGCAGGGATTAAAAGAATTAAAACCGCGAATTCAAAAATAATCTCACCAAAATCTAATTCCAGAGAATCCCTGCTGACCCTGGTGAAAATCCGAAAGTACAGCTCGTGTGTACAGTTAAACGCTGTTGTAAGAGTACACAAGATGTACAGTAAATGTAATTTGGACAATGTACACTTCCCGTACAGTTTGATTTATTTACCAGGGGATAGGAATTCGGGTTTTTTTTTCAATCCATGCAAATCCCAGTTACAGGCTTCAAGTTGATTTTTACCAATAATCCCTATGAATCCAAAAATACTATCGCCGAAAAAGATAAATATCATTTCCAATCCTTCTTCGTGGATTAAAAGCGCGAATTCACATGAATTTTTTTAATCCTACAAAAATGATTAAAAATGGATTCATTTCTTCTACAACGAATACTTCTGAATTCTTGTTAATCCAAGTTTTGATGTTTTAATAATTTTTTTTTACTGTGCGATAATTTTGTCACAACGAATCCATTTGAATCCATCTCCAATACTTTTTCGTTTACTGGCGGTTACACTGCGGGCGTATCCCAGTAAACGAAAAAGGATTCAAAAGGATTAAAAATCTTCCTGTGAATTCGCGTTTTTAATCCACGAAGGTGGATTGGAAGTGATATTCATTTTCGGCGATAGTATTTTTTGATTCGCAGGGATTGAAGAAACTAAATTCGAATCGCTCAGCAGAAATTCGCATGGATTTGGAATCCTTATTATTATTTTTGGATTCGCAGCCCTGTAATCGAAAATGCATTGAAAGGTCAAAAAACGAATTGAAATGGATTCAAATGGATTGAAATTGATTCATTTTCTATCCATTTTAATGCACTTGAATCCATTTTAATTCGTTTTTTGACCTTCCAATGCATTTTTGGATTATCGCAGGGATTGAAAAAACTAAATTAGAATTCCTCAGCAGGGATTCGCTCGAATTAGATTTTGGTGACTTTATTTTTGGATTCGCAGGGATTAAAAGAATTCAACTCGAATCCCTCAGCAGAAATTTAAATCCCTCTCCAATCCTTTTTCGTTTACTGGCATATAGAACGCAGTATATGAAAAACCGCATAAATTGATCGTCGCGATAAAAGCAACAACAAAATATAAGGGGGAGTGTCGCCAATATGGCGAAAAAAACAAGGCCACCATTGGGGTCCATTATAAAATGGCTGTATTTATGGGTAACTCGATACATGTATTACATTCCATCGGTATGTGCACGCCATTGCCTGTATAATAATGCCGTGATCTAATCTGACGATACATGACATTAATCGTAACATGATTTACATACACATAACATCACACATACGGCAACACGCATTTTTGCAACACACCCTCAATCTACACGTTCTTATTGCGCCCACGCATACACTCTCTCTCGCTCTTTCTCTCTTCAGATCTCTCTCTCTCTCTCTCTCTCTCTCTCTAGCAAAACAACTCGCAGATCTATAACGATCTCATATAATCGGTTTTCGCATCAATAGTGCGACGAAAATGCGGATGGAGCGACCCGTCAAAATTTGTCCGTTTTACAAGCTAAGGGGTTTTAATCATATATATATATATCAATGCGACAATAATAAATGTCGTAAAAATGACATTACTCAAATGTGCCGGTGGCGAAAGTGGAGTGAGTGAGTGAGGAATTCGGAGGAATTATATAGAAGTAGTAAGAATTCGAGAAAGGATAACATATTGAACACTTTTGTACCATCCGAACGTTTTCAATAAAACGTATTGCTTCAATCACTTTATGTCTCGTCACGTCGCGTCTTGCGGTATAAATAATTCTTTCAACATTATTATCCGATAGAAAAATAACAATCGCGCGAATGCCGTTCAACATTCGCAAAAGTCAATAGAAATGTTTATTTTACCATGTTTATTTTTTTCTTTTTTTTTTTTTTTTTTTTTCTTTTGTTGTCAAGTAAAAATATAAATATTTTCCATAAATGCGGTACAATATTTCTTTCCAGCGCGCCCGTTCGCGATTTCGTAACATTATATGATTCTGTGCAACGCTCGTGTCGATGACCGCTTTATATATTTTGTCTCTCTGTAAAATCTTTGAAATATATTTAAAAAAATCGTTCTCTTTTTCTTTTTATTTTCTCTCTCTCTCTCTCTCTCTCTCTCTCTCTCTCTCTCTCTCTCCCTCCCCCTCTCTCCCTCCCTCCCCCCCTCTCTCTTTCTCTCCCTCTCCCCCTCCCCCCCCCTCTTTATCGCTTTCTCGCAGGGATCTATACGCGCTTGTATGTGTAATGTATACACATACACATAATATATATGTTTCTACGCGACTTCTACTCATTTAATGATGTAATGAAAGACAGTTCTTTATATCGTTTCACAATCGTTAATGCCATCGCTGAATGCCGAGATGTGCGTTTATCAGACCTAGGAGCGTTTCGATGAAAAAGAATAGAAGAATATTTTAATTGTTGGATCTTTTTCCAGGGCTTTTTTTTATTCAGCAGTATTTCGCGAAGAATCCGCATTAGTGTATTATTTCAAATGTAAAAAAAAAGTCTTTTTCGCTCACTAGGAACGGTAGCAACGATAACAATTTGGAATAATTTGGAGTATAATTCTCACCCAGTAATCGAAAATGTATTAAAATGGATGCGACAATGTAAAAATAAAATGAATTCATTTATTAATATTAATTCATATCGACACTTCAATACACTTCAATGCGTTTCAATCCACAAACAATTTAAATCTATAAAAAAAAAAGAATTAAAAAGAATACAAAATTTCAATTGTTCAAATTCAGTTTCTTGACTATGGGTATTAAAATATATTCAATAGAATTGAGAGCATATGAATTCATTCCAATTCTTTTCATTCTCGAAAAAGGATATATCATATAAAGAATAGAAAATATGAATTTTCAATTAGTCATAAAAAGAATCATATATAAGCTGTCTTTTCCTTGGAATGAATTGAAAAACATTAAGAATAGAAGAGAATTGCAAAATGTCAAGAAACTGCAAAATCTTCTATTTAATATATGTTTCAATCTTTTTGTTCGTTTGTCAGGATGATTTAATTGGGACAATATTAAGTTAAAGCGTCCTAACATTTTCAAAAAAACGTTATTTTTAGATTTGAATGTATTGGGAAGAATAGAATTTAACATATAAATATTATTATTATTATTTATTTTATATATATATATATATATTAGGGCCGTAATATAAAAAAAAAATATTATTTGTAGATTCAAATGCATTGATGTTTATTGAAGTATTAACATGTATTTCATTTATTGTAAAAATGAATTCGTCTTTTGCTTTGCTGAATACATTTCAATTCACTTCTATGCATTGTAATGTAGTTCTCTACAACGATTTAAAATTTTTGGACTTTCTCTTTTTTTTTTGGATTCAAATGTTTTCAAAATAATTGATATATTATGTATTCTCTATTTTATAAATTTTATTATTTATGGGTTTGTGGATTTGTCAAGTAATATTCTGTATTTGGAAAATTAGTAATATTTGTTATTTCTTAGCTTTCGAAATGGACGAAATAAGGGTTCAAAAATTATAAAACGAATACATTTTTATTCGTCCTATTTTCGTCGATTGCGGTAACCCCCATTTAACTTGAATCGTAATGGATTCTTTCGCTATATTTTGTGTCGATTGTAAATATAAAACAGAAAATGTTTGTATTTTCAGTATTATTACAAAAATAAACAATAACGTGATATCTTCGTCGATTCGCTCCTACGTCTCTGAACAACAATATTCTTCGTTAACGAAAAATATAACCGACCAGATAAAATGGCGATATTTATATACTGTTATGATTCTGTTCTTTTAGCAACCTTTTTGTATGTTTCTTAATCGACTAAAAAAATATTAAGTATATACGATTGAGATTTTTGAAAATCGACAATACTACGCAATCATTGCGTCAATAACTATATTGACTTATGGAGAATGATCTTGTAAAAGCCGACCTTTCACCGTACCGGAAACATTATTCGAATATCGTGTCATCAACAGGTACGAAATGTGCGAGAGTAAAGAAGTTTCGAATTATTTCGATAAAAAGCGAAAGAAAACGTAACGAAAGATCGACATTTAGGCAAAATACCCTCAACCTGTTTTACCGACTGACGGTAAAACATCGACCTAGTACGGACATTAACATTTTTCGTTATTTTTCGCGCTGTCGTTTAACAACCCACGGAATTACAAAAGGTCAATATATTCGCGCGAATCGAGACTTTCGTAATGTATCGCTTCATGATGAAGGACAAATTTGAGGAGTCGAAACTGAGAAATTACAAACGAGCGACGTTTATATCGACTCGACAGTCCCTAGGCTTTTTATCGATTGTGCTACTTGTGTGTATGTCCTTTGTACGCAATTACGTCGAACGATTAACATCTAACGATTAATCTTATTTATCATCCCATCGCTTATTTGCCCGTACCGCATATTTGATGCGGGAACGATAATTCGCGGATCGGCTGTTTTTTTCTTCTTCTTCTTCTATAATAACGAACATTTTCATTTTTTATGATTGATTAGCTAGCACAGTAATTTACATCTATCGGCAGAACTGGCTCGCGAATGGAAGAGAAAGCACGAGAAAGAAAAACAATGAAACGACTTTTTGATTTTATCTTTTTTTTTTGTTGCTTAGAGAGAATGTGATAACGGTAAAAATTTCGATGTTCTACGGTAACTATATATAATCTACTGTTATCTCTACGTTAAATATTCTTCGCTATGTTATAATCGTACGTATTAATATATAAGGTGTCCTAAAAAATGATGTACCGTATTGATGTTTGGTAAATTTCGAGGTGTTTTTTTTTTTTTTTTTATTCTGTATTTCATTTTAATTACAGGATGCTCTCGTGTATAGATTTATGTTGTAGGAAAACACTTTTTGAGACCACAGTTTATATATAAACTTGCTTACGTTTTTATTCAACATGATTCCTGTATATTTATACGCAGGTCCGCGAAACAGTGACAACGAGCTTAGAAGTTTTTACCGTTAAAACTTTTCTGTAAGCGCACGTCAGCCATTTTTCGTTCCGGTGCATATAAATTGCGCCTCTTGTAATAACGCAAAATTAAGTCGGTAAATTTTAACGACTCGATTTCCATAATTGATTTCATCGATCGTTTTCGTTACCCTTTATTGCACTGGATATATACGAAACTATCATTAGTATATGTTTGTCTTTATTTCTTTTTATTTTTATTTTTTTCAAAAAATGAATGAGATTTGTCGAAATTAAAAAATGTTTCGATCCGCTCTTGCCTCTTATTTAAACACGAATTGAGTATGTCAACTTTTAAATTTGATCATAGATGAGCCACGATGGTTTCATGCGTATATGACTCCGTTGATGAGCATCGAACGATCGATTAATCAACGAATACGTATATATACGATATATATATATTCGTCGGTTAATTATATTTGGTTCCGTTCGTAATATTTGATTACTGTTGCATTTAAAACACGTTCAATATTATTTACCTACGTTATAACGTTATTATGATACTCCTTAACGTTTTACGTAACGTGTAATACGCGATTCTCTAATAAATCACGAGAGACCTTTAATGGGAAAAAGGGGTCGGTTTTTGAAAAGCAATGTGCAACTTTTATTATTCACATAGTACGAATTTCTACCAAAAAAGAAGAAACACAAACGGATGATCTTTGTTTAAATAATTCGCGTTTAATAAAATCTTTGATTTTTATGAAATGTTCATTCGTACATAAAACATTTTTTTATGATATTTCAATTTTAACATTTTTATGGCGATGTCTTTTTGTCCTCTTTTATGATTAAAGAAAATTGTCAATGAATATTTCGAGAAATTTAAAGTCGTTAGGTTCCTAGAGGTGTACATTTTTTTGTTGATTTTCGAGCTTCAATCTACCATCAGGAAAAAACATTAATCTGCATTTCAAAATGACCTAATTCATACTCCACAATTTTCGAGTTTGCTCTTTCGAATTTCATTGCCCAAATTGCATTTAAATTACTTCAAAATTCAAAATGGCCGATCCAATATGGCTGACAAGCAATTTTGCTGAAAATTGATACACAGCGATTTTATTACAGTATATTCATCAAAGGTATTGTCTTTTTTCTCGTTTACTTTACTTTTTCCTTACCACCACTTCGTAATTGATTATTTCCAATAAATTTAGTGAAACTACATAAAATATTATTTCAAATTTTCAGTGATTTTAAAAAATTTTCCATTTTTACTTTTTTGAAACAATTTAAAACTATTTTCCCATTGAGAAGAAAGCTCTCGAAATCAACAAAAAAAAAAAAAAAAAAAAAAAAATTCCAGAGATGCCTGTATTTCATAAAAATACAGGCATCTCTGGAACTTAATGGATTAAGAAATTTCATTTTTATTTAATATTTTCGAAGGCATATCGATTTTTTTTGAATCCGTTCAAAGTTTATATATATATAAAAAAAACCTCTCCTTTTTTCTTAACCTTTCTTCCAACTTTTGAGGCTTAATTTCCTTCGAACAAATGAAACTCGATCAATATTTAAAAAATTTCCAATAATTAGAGGAAAATTTTATACATTTTTAAATTCGAAATTATTTAGAAAATACATTCTACTGAAATTAATCATAAATGTGACAACGTTCCTAATTTAATTAATTGTCAATTTCTTACAGTGACCGTTTTACCACGATTCGTTTGAACTTAATGTTAACCCATCAAAAGACAATAGAATTTTAGAAACTATTAAAAGGGAGTCTGAATTCGCTTTAACATTCATTTTTAACTTCAAAAAAACTTAAATGTGACATCGTAAAACGATCTGTTATGAATTCCCTGGACAAACGTTACTTAATGTACTCGTTACGAATTCTTTACGAGTTCCTGGCCAATTCTTTTCTATACTGGCTACAGGTATCGATGTCCTGCAACAAAAAGAATCATTTTAACGAGTAGAAAGCCGCGGCAAAGTAAAGAGCACATTGCTAAATGTACTCCTTCTGTACAATTTCATCGTATTCCCTTTATGGGTTTACTTTAAAACGTTTCTAAATGCCATCCATTATTATTGAAAGAATTCTCGCTGCATTTTCCTCTTCACTACGCTCTTTATCTACTCATGGTTTTATCAGCGTCTACTATTTTACCACCACGTCCCAATAAGCAAAAAGATATCTTGAAGATATCTAAAAGATATCTTGCGATCCTGGCAAGATATCTTAAAAATGTCGAATAGATATCTAAAAGATCTAAAAATGTCGAATAGATATCTAAAAGATCTAAAAAACATCTTTTAGATGTCTTATGCAACACATCTTTCCAAAAGACATCTTTTAGATATTTATGTCTCTAAATGTTTATTGGGCTGGTTCTAGGGTGGAAAATATCGTTGCCCACCATACCGATGACATTTTTTAACATTTTCGTAAAAAGCTGTAGAAAGTAATAAAAACATGCGTAAAAAAGTAATATCTATACCGATGAAAAAACGATTTCACGCCCGAAAAAGTCCCGGTTGTGCCAATGCCTCGATCAAATAATCGATTATATAATGTGTGTCGATACAGATTGTGTTCGTTATACGCATTCGGACTCGCAGTCACTTCTCCCCTATTAATCTCTATTCCAGCGTGTGACAGTACGCGCACGATAACGGTTATCAATCTCCGTATATATTAAATCGCAACAATAACGCTTAAATATATATATATGTATACGACAAAGTTGCACGTAATAAGAATATCGTTCACATTTATCGATTTCTCTCGAAGCGAAAATTACTGCACCATCGAACGATTGTATATATATAATCTTTCACGGTTAGGTTAGTTTTTGGCTTTGTTATCTGTTATGTCGGGTTATACGTATCCGCACGTAATGGCAGTACTTACCAGTAAACAAAAATGGATCGAAAGCGCGTATTGAACAGGAGCGATTAAAACGGATAAGAAAATATAAAAATGAATCCGTATAAATCCTTTTTAATCCGTTTTAATTTACTCTTTTGATCTTTCGATCCGTTTTTGGTTACCGGGTCCCTCTTCACCCGTAAAGGGTCGAGTCTCGACGAACGCATATAAGTACCTCTCTCCGTCACTCCGGTGTTTTTCGGCGAGTACAGTAATTTTCACCCTTCGCTCCCGAACTGTAGCACAAAAGCTACTTGTCCAAATCCCCCACAATCATAAAGGAGTCGCAAAGGATTCAAAATCGTGAATTCTTTTCCAACTCCTTTTGTTTTGTGCTGTTTGACTCCCCCTCTTCGCGCAACTGCAAACGGCGGAAGACTATACGTTCGCAAGTTCCGATTGGTAACAAACTGTTTTATACAGCTCTATACGATAAGCGCCTGCATCGCTCAATTCTGATTGGGCGATACAACATTTTGCACTGCGTGTGACGTTAACGTCTCTCTCTTTCTCTTAAAGTAGTTCTCTCTGTAGTTAAATAATCTACATGCTTACGCATATACATGCGAGACTTAACTCGATGTTCGGTTATCAGCGAATCTATAAAAATACTTTTTGATTAGACCGTGGCGGTAACAATATGATACTTGGCAATGATACGAATTGCGCAAACAAAGAGCTAATGCGGTGCAGTTCGACCAAAAATCTGGCGAAGAAGATATATGAGGGCGGTGCAATTCCCACAAAGTAACAATTTTGAGGAATTCAAAAAGAGTTCTTCCAAGAGTCGTATACTAAACGGAATCTCGACGTTTCGACGTATAGTAAACGGATATAATCTGGTGTGGTATACATTTTCAACGATGCTCGAAACAAATCCTATTATACCCTTATAACTTTATAAACTATATTTTCCGGACAAATTCGTCACACTTTATTGGCAAGTATACAGATTAACGATTCTTCTTCGGGTGAAAAATATACTTTATGGACGTATCATAACGTTAATTTCGGTTCAGCCAATCTCGTATAATAAATTTCCCGGCAATAACGTCGATATAATATTGGATTGATAATAATAAAGGCCATATTGAGAGATTAGAACCTCACTGGATGGTTTTTGCCGAACAATTAAAGTCATATATGTATGTATATATATCTATTGTCATCGGGACGTTTAACATTGTTAATTATATTTAACGCGCCTTTCGCGGGCTCAGAAATTCCGACAAATAATATAATTGCCCTCGACATATTTGCTCGGATGTCGCCGCGAGACGAAATATTTTTGATGATGGAAAAAAATATTTTTCAAGCAGAATTCGCTCGAGAATATTACAGACAAATATTTGTCGCAATTTGTGATCCACTTTTAAAGTTCCTTCTGCAAATACTGCTTTTGCTTAATGCCTCTATTATACGTATATACGCGTAGGGAAATGCAATGGCACGGCCGAAAGTCAAGGATTCGCGTCTCTTTAGCAAACGGCACGACGGATTTACATATGCATTTATATATCCGTGTGGTTGTGTGTGTCCATATGTATAACTCGACATCGATGTAAACATTTCTAACAATTCTGGGTTTTGTATATAACGTTTGCTATCCTCCTACATTTGCCCTATATCTCTTACGAATATGCTTCTTTCGGAGTATTTTGGGTATAATTGGATGCACACTCATCGCCAATTTCCGCGTTTTTGGGTCAACAATTTGTTTTTTAGGCATGCATACTTTTCTATAGGATACAGCTATTGGCGGTGCAGCTAACAAGGTGTGCAATGTGCAAGGAAATAAAGGGAACTTATCGAGCAGCCCGGAAGGATTGAACTTTAAAAATGGAAAATAGAACTTTTTCCTCACTAGGGTGAAAATTAATTTCTTTCCTTCCTAGAACGTTTTTATCGAAAACCACCAAGGTTTCTGTAAGTATATAACTAGTTTAAAAAAAAAAGAGAAGTCGGTGATGAATGAATGATTGTATCGATGAATGTAAAAGTTTGGAGTCACGATATCATGCAGAATGCACGTGAAAGAAATTGATAGCTTATAAAAAGTATACTACGGACAACCTTCTTAATTCTTCGAGCAGATTCCCCCCTTCCCTGATAGAGTGATCGAGTTTATCCAGAATACGTATAGAGCACGAAAAGTAATACATTAAAAAACATTTCTGTAATATATATACAGGTATAGTTATCTGTTATTACAAACATATTTCATTTTTGTGAATTTTGAAAGCCATTAAAACATAAATAAGTATGAAAAGACTATTTTTTCTTGTAATTGGAAAGTTTTCAAAACTTTGGAGAAATACATACTTTTTTAAGATTTCTAAAAGGTAAAAAAAAGCTCAAACTTCCTAAAAGCTTGAACATGAAGTGCGTGTATATTAACAAAATGTGTAATATCAAGTAGTTCTAAAAAAGCTTTTTGAAATATCGAAAATTTGAGGAGCTTTCGAGTATTTCAAAATTATTTATAAAAATTATTTATAAATGTAACGTGCTTTTCAAAGAATCGAAACTTTTTACAAATCAATTAATAAGAACAGCAATATTGAAGGAAAATAGCTTTTCGAAGCAAGTGCAGCTTCAAGAAAATTTTCGAAGAGCTTTTTGTATTTCTTTGAAACGAATTGTTTCACAAACAGAACGCGATGCAGTTTCTTTTTAAGTATCTTTAAAACGCGTTGGAATACCTGATAAGAATTGATTTTTTAGAGACTTGCAAGGAAAGCTCCGAAAGCTTTCAATTATATAAAGTATTCGAATAAATACGTACAACTTCATAAAAAAAAAGATCATTTCTTTGCGACGTTTAAAAAAATAAAAAATTCCGAAGAAAAGAAAAAGCTTTACGAAGGGAAGATAAACGACGTAAACAGCTTTTAAAGGAAAGAAGAGCTTTTAAATTTATTACGAAAAATGTATCATTTTACGAACAATTTTTGTAATACAAATAAAGCGCAACAAAATATGCTAAAAATGTCAAAAAGGAGCTTTGCACCTGACGATTTCAGAAATTGTTCGAAGCGAGATTTGAAAAAGTTTTAGACAAGAGCTTACGTTTATTTTTCCTAAGTCACATACATTTACGGTAATTCCATTCGTCCGCTTCTGAATCAAATCATTTACGCTTCTCGTTCTCTGCTTTCAGGATTGTGACGTTTCTAATTCGCGAAAGTGCAGCGATGAACCAGGAATGAGAACCATTGAAGCTGAGGACATGCAACGACAAAAATGGTAAACGTGCACAATAGGTACGGAAAGCACACTGAAAACAGAACTTCCCGATAAAGTGTCGGAAAACACTCGTTAAATCTTTTATGGATGCAATAACGTACTTATATCACAAATAATATAAATTGCCAAATTTATTTATTTACATAAATAATATGTATATATTTATATATATTACGAGAAAAACGTTTATAAAATGTAATCATTGCCAACTTAAAGTCATAACCAAAGTTCTAAGGAATTAATCTAATAAATATTCTAAAAGTACTCTAATAAATAAAATCTAATACAAAGTCGGGGGGACATAAGCGAGCAAATAAAGGGGTCGTTGCGCTTATATATATATATATATGTATATGTAGAAATAAGAGATTTTTGTTTTCAGTGCACCCACGCGGAATTCGTTTCGACCCTGTACGTGTTTTCTTCTTCTTTTTCTTCTTTTTCTTCGTCGTCGTCTTCTTCTTTTTCTTTTTTTATCGTAACGCATTCAAGCTGCGTATATAAACATCGAATGAAAGTATTAATAGTTACGTATATTTCGACGCTACGATACCCACAAGCATTAGAATGAACGAGAGGTGCCTTATTGCAGGAAGATAAGTCGGATAGATGCGGAAAGTTCTACATGTGGGCGTTTTAGCGAGTACGAGTCTACACGGATCGTCTCTCGTTGCGTTGTAGCTTCGTATTATATAAACACTTAATCAATTGTATTGAATATAGTAACAATGTTTTTTTTTTGTGCTCGTGATCGAGTGTGAGGCGAGGAACGCGGATGAGGAATCGCTCAGTATTCCTTCCGGAATAGCATCGGTATAGGAAGGCGATTCCTGAATGCGCTGTAAAATCTTTTGTTGTCCGCGTCTCTATTATCGCGTAAATAGCTTTGTACATTGCGTACGAAGTGTTAATCGTTATTAAGTACACGCTAATCGAAGCTCTGTTGATTGTATAAGCAGCAACCGCATTTTCGCACGTTGCGCGATCCGTTTCGTCCGAACGTTTTAAAAAACAAAGGTCGTCGTGTACCCCCGAAAGGAATTTCAGAAATAATCGTGCTCTCGACAAGTTTAAACGCCGGATCACAGGATTCCTTCGTCAAAATCGAAAGAACATCATTTATAGACCGTCCCCTTATATCGTCGATAGCGAATCCCATATCGTCCGCAACGGATGAATCGAAGCACTTTGAAAAGTATATGTATAAACGTCGTCGAGTGACTGGGAGAATACCGTCAAGTATCGAGACGAGAAGGAAACGTAGACAAATGAATTTCGTCGTTCATTTCTTATAATTTCGTCAATTATATATACCGCCGAATCTTGCAGGTACTGGTAAAAAAATGTAGACGCGCGGGGGGGGGGGGGGGGCCAATAATGCCCACGTTCCCAAGCTGGTTCAGCATCTCAGGCGGAAAAATGATTTCGCCCCTCCCGAATCGACCCCAACCGAGGGAACCCTAACCTATATTGTCCGTCCGCTTCCCGGATAACCCTTGTTTAAAAAATGCTCCGCTGCAAATTGAGGGATGGGGGAAAAGAGGAACTTAAGTGCTGTCATTTCTTCGTCTGTGGTCTCTGTTAAGTTTTTTCTGCGGTATAGTGCCGTTTACTGCAGCTTATCTCGTCCAAGGGGGCAGCATCGGGAACCGCCCATACTAATTCTTCGACGTCAGGATTGTCACGAATTCTGAAACATTGAACGTCTTATCAATCGGATTCTAATCGTGCCATGGAGAGAATTAAGTTATACATTTTCCAAAATGTCGCCATTATATATAATCGCGAATAAAATCGTCCTGTTTTGATAATAATTGCGTATCAGACTTATGTCGCTGCTGGTGGACGATGAATGAAATCAAATACATGAGTGATCTCCGGCGTAATTTGGTGAACGGGATGGAGTGTCAGGACTTGGCATCGGGATTTGTACGTTACATCAGGTTATGTCAGTTTATCGAATTACATTGTTGTGGGCTGGTTTAATCGTACGGTTAAATGTTCTGGAAACACCAGAAACGATACAATGACGTATTATTTGATAAGTTTGTGGTTACAGTAACTATAGTGGAACCCCTCTGAGACTTTCTTAAATTGTATTTTATCAACGTTACATTGATTACTTTTGTGTATACAGTTTAGAATATCATATTAAAAGAAAATCGAATATATATATTAATTCTGGAAACGGTGAATGTCCTATAGGACGTTACATTGACAATGAAACGTTACATTTGAAAAGTATATATCTGATGGTAATAATGACGATACATGAAATCTCCCTGGAAGTTTCTAATTCATTTTGCAGAAAACTAAAAATTGTATTCATTAATATTACACATTATATATATTTAATATTGTACGGACCTTGAATAATTTTTTTATAACAAAAAAAAGCAGAATAGTCATACAATACTTATAAAAAATCCCACTGCACAATTCACTCTCAAAATGGTTATCCTCGAAGTTTGCTGAATTGAAAATTGAACTACTCATTTAAAGGAGTGAATTTTGTCACCCTTCTAGAGTGAAATGTCACTCATTAATACAATGAAGACTATAGAAGAGTGTGACGTAGAGTTGTCACTACACCTATACTTAAATTTCTCGCTAGCAGAAGTGAAAACTTCCTTCTTTCGAAAAAGTTGATCAATTTTCATATAAAGAAAATCAGATAGAATGTGAAAAATCTATGTTTTTTTTTCATTACTTACTTTTTTTTCATTGCAATATTTAAAATAATTTGAAAATTATTTTTATCCCGCCCTAGTAAAAAATAAAACCATTTTTTTCTAGACTCCTTTACTTTCACGGAGTTCGGAAAAAATGGAAAGAAACTGGCGTCATTTTTCACTTTCAAATTTAGATAATTCAATTATTTATCTGGAATTCATACTCTGCAGCTCGAATCCGAAGTGGTATTTTTTTAAAGACCCAAGTCACAGCAGTCATCGATGAAGACGTGGACGAGAATTAAGTAAAGATTAATTAAGAAAAAATTAACTAAAACCCAATTGAATTTTGAATTTAAATTAAAAACAAAGAAACACAAAAATGTACAAAATTTTTAAGAAATAAAAATGAAAAAAAAAAAAAAAAAAAAATTATAAAAGTAGTTTGAAAATGTACTGCAAACTTCCACATGGTAAACTCCACTAACTATAAAATTTTTCTATGCAAACTGCAGACGAATTATTATAAGCATTTTTAAATATCGTATATCCCACATTTCTAATAAGCAAATTAAAAAATCATAAGTAACAAATTTGAATCCTGTTGTTTTGTAGAAATATTTTCCATGATGTTGGATTCGTCATTTAAAATTTTTGAAATTCTGCTTTACATTTATAATCAACAATTTAAAAATGTTCCTAATTACAAAATTGACCTAAAAAAAATTGGACAAATTTTTTTTTCAAACCAGACATTTCACTGAGGCAGGTACAATGTACCACTATAGCCAAAAACTCAAGCCTCGAACAGGCTTCATAAAACGTTAAAATACATGGAATTTAAGGGTATTCTAGAATTTAAAGATAAAAGATTTTTCGCTCTATTTTTTATATCTCCAGTAAAATTAAAATTTTGTTTACCAATATTAAAAATCAAGTTTATGTTCGGATTCTGGTACACGTTCGGCTACTGAGACGTTTACCTTAAATAGTCTAAATATGGAGGTATTACTCATGAACAAAAAAAAAAATTTCTTTTCAAATTGTCATATTCACATTTATAACATATTTCAAGTCAGTATTTTTCGAGGAAAATTCGCTTTTTAAATTTTTCGTTCCCCCTCCAGAACTGTCAAAATAAAATTTACAGGATTATACTTAAATGAGTAGCAACCAAATTGCTAATGTGAGCTGAATACGTCCGGGGGCAACTTTGGCAAACTTATCCGACTATATACCCTTAATTGTAATCTATAAATACATACATAAAATAATTGAAGATCATTATCATCATTGACTATCAGTGAAATGAAAATATTAATTATGCAGACGCTGCTCGAGTTAAATTAAAAATCCCAAAATAAAACCACACGCAGTAATTGTATATACATTAAAAATAACATAATTCCAGTTTGACAGTACACACGAATTAAGCCCATATATTTTAATGTATAACGATATAAATCACTACTGTTCAATTAAAACCATTGATTAAAGTATCGCGAAACATCAGCCAAGTTATAAAATTAACTTGAAATGTTCGAATTAAAATTTGATAAATTACCCGGCAAGTTGAGCGCGTTCGGATGCGTCAAATCCCACGCGACTTTAAAGTGTTTATATTCCGAACGCAAGGGTTCGTGCACAGGAGAACGGTATGTGGTATATACGAGAGTACATGAATGTTTGAACGTGGAGTAATAGAGTCGCTTTCGTTTTATTGTTTTCTTTATTAGCGTGTTGAATTTATATTTGCGACTTTTTGCTGGTTTATGAAAATCGTTCGAAAACTTTTCAATTTTCACAAACCATGTCAATTTCCATTATATATACGCGCACTTTTAATTTATGACATCCTAAAAATGATTAAGCAGGTGTGAATGAAAATATTCAAAAGAACAATATTACATATTTACGAAATGTAACGAAATGATACATCAATCAGGAGAAGAAGTGAACATTTGTGTTAAATTTATTACTTATAGGTATATATACAACTTCTTTTAACTCCTTTTTTATTTACAATCTGTCTGAATTGACAATAAGTAAATTTTTTTACATTTTACATATTCAACGCGATTAAAGAAGAGTCTTATATTTTTTTCAATCTTGAATTTTTAAATTTTGTTAATAATAACTCGGCTGCTAATTCATTTGGATGGCTGAGTAATCTTTCCTTGTACGTTTTGAATAACTGTCGCACTTCTTCTTTGACTGTTTTAAAATTTAATAATTCTTTTAATATTAGTTCGTTAGGAACGAACCAAGGTGCAGGTGTTATATTTCTTAAGGTTTTATTTTGGTATCTTTCAATGATCTCTATATTGGAGTTTGAAGCTGTACCCCATACTGCTATACACCATATGTCCACACGGGTTTTAAGATACTTTTATAGATGAGAATCTTGTTTTCCATCGACAGTTTTGATTTATTTTCCATTAACCAATACATTTTCTTTGCTTTAACATCCAAATGTTTGCGTTTTTCCCAGATGTGATCTCGCCACGTTAATCGACGATCCACATGGTGGTATTGTTTCTTTCCGTAGAGTAAAGGTGACATTTGTTGATTTTGTTTCATTCGCAACAATTCCCCATCAGTCGTGAATAGGACACATAAAATTGGTCCTAATTAATATACGCTCCATTGTGGTACACCTGCCTTTATGCTCCAAAGCGTTGTTAATTCCTGGTTTATTTTTACTCGGAACATCATTCTATCATTTAAATATAATTTTATTAAATTGCATATAGTTGACTAGGCAGTATTTTACTTAGTTTGAATATTAGGATTTCGTACCACACATTCGAATGCTTATCAGTTTCCAATTGGAAATGTAACATTTGCCTTGATATTAATTACATACCTTTTTTTCGATAAATCTTCTACAATTTGCGCCCAGTTTCTGTCCAATATTTTTAGGCACATCTGGGTCGACTTACCTAAGCATTTTCTGACCTATATTTTTATATACATTTATTATGTATAAAATTACGCACATCTTAGGAATAAATGATCTTCAATGATATTTAATATACGTCGTGACACGTACCAACACTTTCTTCATAAGTTTCGTCGTATTCTTTGCTCGTATTATCATTATTTACATTGTTATTGTCATTAAAAGTTCCGCAAAATATCATTTTTATCGGCATGGTAGAATTTGTTCGTCACATTCTTCTTCATATGTGTGACAGGATTGCTGACCTCAACTTCATCATCTCCAGATTCACTTTCATTATACCATTTTCAACCAACCATGTAAATTTGAAAATTTTCAGTCACCATTTTCGTTTCTTGTCGCGCGTTGACCCAGAAAGTTATGAAATTTTTTACTGACAAATGTATCATAAAACAGTCTGAAATACTGTATATGAATTGAACGCATTTGTTCGTGATGGAGATACGATTTTCAAGGGACTCAAACTGGATGGAGCGTATAGTGGTGCCAGTTTTTGGACACGTCGATATAGGGATAAAAAGTCGGTACAGTCCTGTGCCGTACGTCAAACACGAGGGGGTGATTATCTGTCTGGAATACTCGTCTATAACGGCCTTAATGTGGCAATAAAGCGACAATCCGGTCGGTTCTTAAAGCGACGTAGACTCGGATGTTTTTCTTCCGTGTACATCGATAACGCTATACTTTCGGAGGATATGAATGTTTCTTGGCGACCTATAGCGTTAATGAGCATCTTATCCTTTCGTCGTTGGCCGATCTTGGATGCCTTTATCGGCAACTTTAAATTTCGGCCTTGAACGTAACGACCATGTGCACTTTAACCTTCGACATTTGCATTTTGTTATCGGAACGTTGAAAAACGTTCTGTTAAATTATTTAAAAAAAAGAAATAAATTTAACTGCGTAAATCGAATTTTAATGATAATAATTCTACGTCAAAACCTCGGAAATTCGACTGCAGTAAATCCTTTACAATTTGCATTATCCGAGTGAATATGAATTTAATAACAAATTATCCTCTTAATTAGACGAATGCTGTGCGGAGAAGTAATCACGAAGTAATCACGAAAAGCAATCATATTTTAATTCTAAAAATGGATTGAATTATTCAGTGAATCGGATTTTGCAAATTAATTTACATGTAATAATAATCTTTAGTATTGTTTTGAACGTTGAAAATGGCGTTTAAACAATGTTCATACGGATTATCGAATTACTTTTGGTTGGATTTCATACTGTTCAAAACTAAACCAGTTTATAGTTGAAACGGAATCAAGGTAGAATAACCAAACTGAGTTATTTCTTCAAAAAATTAATAAATTAGGGCTGGATAACGATTACTGCAAATCGTTCAGACACCATCAATCATTATAAGGATCTCACAATTTCACTGGATCATCGAATGAAAAATAATTTAAAAATAAATATACAAATTATAAGGAAGACTCTCGGTCAATTTACAAACGAGTACATGACAGCAACTTCCGGTTTATAATTAAAAAAAACTTCCGATGTAAGAAAAGTTAACGCCCCCTATACGTCGAGTTGTCAATCGAGTGAAAAACGCGAGTTATATAATATGAGCTATATAGCACATGTACATGGCTAATTGTGGATGAATTATTCGCGGCCGTGCATGCATGCACTTTGGCCCTGGCGATCGCGGACTAATTAACTTCGAGAACCACCCTCCGTGCACTAAACGACGCGATAACCGGCGAGAAGTTCATTAAGTTTTCCAGGGGCTCGCGCGACTATTATATATAGGTACTCGCTTAATCGGACTATTCGTTTTTCCCCCGGCACGAGGCCGTATAAACTTTCGACAACCCAATTTTTAACCCCCCCCCCCCCTTCCCCCGGTAGCCATGAACGAATTTTTAATTCGCTCCGTGATCGAGGCTTTACGATCGGGTGCATCGCCGAACTCGATAACTTGTTACGAGCTTTTATTTAATCGAAATTGAGAATAGGGCAGAGCGCGGATTACTCGTTACTGCACACATACACACAAATGTCTATATATATATATATTGACATTTCCGATTACTTTGGATATTATATTTTGTTGTTTATAATATGGGAAACATGAAAGTATGCTTATTATTAAATCAATTTTTTATTTTCAAATTATATATAAGGAAGTTTATCTCGAGAATCTCAAAATCGATCTTTCACAATATTTTCGAGGTCTGTGCAATGATCCTTGAACATTTTTAACGAGATTTGTGTACGAGTGAGAGTGTATATAAAAAGAATTTCTAATCGGCGGTTTCTTATGCATGAAATCACTCCATTAAATGAGTCATTTCAAACTTCAAAAACAAAAATTAATGTTTTTTTCTTTTTCATTATTATGATGATGAATTTAGATAAATTGTCTGCACAAAACAATTGTAAATGAATTTCAACTAATTTCTTTCTAAAAATATTTATAAACTGCGATATAAAGGATAACATTTGTAAAATGACGCGAAACATAATATAATGATGCGTTGATGTTAAAAAAAACGTATTACCTTCGTAATTCACCATCCCATCACCGTCCAAGTCTGCTTCCTTTATCATGTCGTCGACTTCCTCCTCGGAGAGCTTCTCGCCCAGATTCGTCATTACGTGTCTCAGCTCCATCGATGAGATCATGCCGTCGTTATTCTTATCGAACACTCTGATAATGAGAACGATAAAAAATTGGTTATTGAAAATGTCACCTTTTTTCAAAATCGCTATAATCAACATATCGAGAATCAAAGGTGGACTAAATAGAAACGTATATACAGGGTGTCCCAGAACTAAAGGATAAAATTTCAGGAGCCGATTCTTCGTGAAATTTGAAATCAAAAAGTCCACGTCGGATCTACCAAAAATTAGATCCGACGCATAAAATTTGAATGGCGAGCAATTGAAGTTTAGAAAAAAAATTACTGTTTTTGCAATAATAACTCGGCTCATTTTCAACCTATATTGACGAGTGAGGGCGCATTTTAAAGATTTTTTCAAGCCCAACAATTCCCCTTTAAAAGCATATTATCTGAGATGAATATTTCGCTAGTTATGGCCTCATAATTAAATTTCAGGAAATTAGTGAATAACGCGCTCCACAAATGTCAAGATTTTACGTCTCCCCACGGACTCAATTTTTATCGAAACGAAACGTGTGAGAGTACAAATTCTTCGTCTTTTCAAGCTCTACAACTTTGTTTTAATGTGATATTTCGCTAGCTATTTACCAAAATGAGTTAGACGCGAAAAACCGCAAAAATAGGAAATTTTTTCCCTTTATGAGGCCATAACTAGCGAAATATTCATCTCAGATAATATGCTCTTACAGGAGGATTGTTGGGCTTGAAAAAAACTTTAAAATGCGCCCTCACTCGTTAATATAGGTTGAAAATGAGCCGAGTTATTGCAAAAACAGTTTTTTTTTTTCTAAACTTCAATTGCTCGCCATTCAAATCGTATCGAATTTTTTGTAAAGGATACTTTTTGATTTCAAATTTCACGAAGAATCGCCTCCTGAAATTTTATCCTCCAGTTCTGGGACAGCCTGTATATAGCCAGAATATAATCCGCCGTCGATGCAATTTCGTCTCGAATCGTGATTCGTGTTTAAAAAAGTACGTCATTATACTTGAGACGTGTCAATTAGTAGGTGTATGAGAAGATGACGTATAGAGTATCTCGGTACAAGTTCGGAGTGAAAAGTGCAAAATGCATAATGCCAATTTACATGGTAATGTTAATTAGGCCAAGAGAAGTTTCGGAAAAGTAATAAGCAGTCTATCGCTTCTGTGAAAAAAAAATCCTCAAAGTTATACCTGAAGGCTTCGCGAAGCTCATCTTCGCCGTCGGCGCCCTTCATTTTCTTTGACATCATTTGGAGGAACTCATTGAATTCGATGGTTCCGTTACCGTCCTGATCGACTTCGTTCACCATATCTCGTAACTCTGTCTCTGAAATGAATAAATTAATAAAGAGGATAAAATAGAATGTAGGAACGACATAAAATAAAAATGTATAAAAATAAAAAAAGCAGTTATATATTATGTAGATTATTTTTATCTAATTTTTGTACAGTGCGGAAAGTTGTCAATTTTGTCCGCGTTTCGTTTTTTGATTTATGACTCTTTTTCGAGTTATTGTCTAATAATTTCAAAATACAAACTTTAGGACAACGTAGCATCAAATCAAGCAGGAATGAAAATCTTCGGTTTTGTCCATTAACGTGTCCCGTACAGGAATTTATCACAATAAGAAATAAGAAACAAAATATTTGCATGAAGAAATTAGTGAAACACACCGTCAATTTCACAAATTTAATTTGAGACCTCGACCATTTTATTTTATCAATTTTTCAACGGTGGTTAATTCCCGTATAAGACATCTTCCTCTTTAAAATGGCATTTATTTTTTTTTTTTTTTTTTTTGTTTGAGACTTGCAAATTTTTATATTAACTACCCACCATCGGACTATTGTATTTTATGGATTCTCGACTTTGACGCCATCTACAAATTGCAAGATGAGACGTAAATTAAGAATAAATTTCTTTTTGTTAGTCTTTAAGAATGTGAAACGTTTTCGATACGTTTTATACTTTTTTTTGTTAAACAATAGCTGAAAAAAAGATATCGTAAAAATTTGTCTTCTTTTAAAATGTACAAATCAATTCTCACGTGTCAATAACAATAAAAATTTATATTAATGTTATCGAATATAAACAATATTTGTTCAGTTTGCTGGAGTTATACTTTACATTTTTGCACGGTCGAAAATATTGGAACATTAAATAAAGCCATAACTCCACATTTTGATTCACCTCTATTTTTGTGTTTTCGCACCAGAATATACTCGTGTGTATTTTTATATACACTCGAGAGGTTTTTCTTATTTTCCATTTTCAGCCCTTTGAGATCGTGGTAGCTGTTAAAATTTGCAACAGAATTTTATATCTGAAATTTTTAATCAATACCATTTTTTTTTAATGTAAATCTTCTTAACTTTATCTCTCTTTGTTAAATTGTTAAATCTTTTATTTTTTCATTTCGTTGTGACAAATTCTTAATTATATAATGAATTATATATAATATTGTTTTGAGGTTTTAACTGTTCTCGACGTTTACAATTTCATCGAATAGACAAAAATCTCTTTAATTATAATTAAATTCAACCTCAATTATATATAATTCAACTATAATTATAAATAATCCAACCAACGGACAAGAGATAGAACAAAAATCTTTCATACACATTCATAATCATAAACATTGTTAAACTGTCTTTTGCAATTTGTTCGCGGACTTTTATACATTTTATTTATAAATGAACTCTTTTAAAACACAATTTATGTGAAAAGAGCTATAACGGATTTTAATTATATTTTAAATGAGCTCATTAAAAATTCATAAACAACAACATAAAGGCGCAAATCCTTCTTGGCGACCGAGGAATTTCGACCGGATGTTACAAAAACACGCATGGCAGCAGTTTCATTCTGCGTAACGAAATTTCAATTTAATGTTTAATGAGGGCGTGTTGCAATTGCCAGAAACTGCCGTCATTTAATGTAAATAATGGTCTAAAATAGATTCCATTACTGCACTAAAGCTTCTTCATGTTAGTGCATTTTTTGGGTGTTCTTGAATAAATATATTGTACGTATAAAATAAATTTAAAAAATTACATACGAAATTAATCGCATTAAGAAAATCATTTAAAAGCTAAGATGGCAATTCTCTATACACGAGTATCCTTTAAAAATATTTGCATGGCGCATTCTAAAAACCAAAAGTGTTAAGACATCATATTAATAATAACTGTCATTATTCATAATTAATTCAAACTTTACATCTTGTATCATTTTATTTACGTCTACTATATTAAGGTCTACAGTTATCTTTTTTTTTATTAATTATCATTTTTAATAAGCTAAGTGATACTCTAAGCGTAGTATATAGCAACGTTAAAGCACAAACACTTTTTTATGTAACTTTATTAATTCCGTGCACCAATAGATTCATATGGGGGGGGGGGGGGGGGGCAAAAAACTTGAAAACAAACACAACAAGGGTGCTTTTACTCTTTAAAAAAAAAAATTATAAAAATAAAATATATCTAAAATTGCTATTAATGTTCTTTCATGCTCTTTGCTTTTGAGTTTCACCCAGTGATTTATCATTTCATCTCTACATACAAGATTCCTTTGACGCCTCACAACGCGTCAATGTTTCAGAAAACATTATCATAATGAGTTTTAAGCCCTGCAGTGAATTTCTACATTTTCCACATTCATAATGAATCCCGAATAAGGGCCGAAGCAAAAATAAGTATCTTCGCTTTGATATATTAATTATTGATTCATGTAAACAGAACTTAATCTCAGCAGATTATTAGCTATATATTTGAATGTATTCGAAATTCGAAGTTTAAAATTAACAATTAAACCGTTTAAAATCACACTATTTCAACTGCATTTTAATGTACAATAACAATATTCCGGTTTTGGAAGGGTGATTCTACATAATGTACATACAATAATCCTTAAAAGAAATATCGCTGAAATTGGTTTAAAATTAAACGAGGATTATTAAAAATAAATTATTTTCTCTTAATATCCGCAACAAAATTATAATTTATTTATAATAATCCTCATTATGCAGAATCACCCTTCTATATCACCAAATTTAGAAAAAATGTTTTGAGGTTAGGTCGGTAACAGTTCTACTTTAGAACCCCCCCTTAACGTCAATATGTGCAAAATTTGCACTCAGCTTTAGCATCTTTTTTTGTATATAAAAAAATGTTCTTTTGAATGGAAATCTCCATATCCGACTATTTTTGAGGTCATTATTTGGACTTACGCAGTTATAAAATTTTCAAAATATGACGTTTGACATTTTTGAAAAAAACGCTCTTTTTGATTTTATCAAAATTATTTTTAAGTTACAACTTTTTTTAAATTAAATTCTCTCACTACGAAACCTGTTTCTGAACATCGATCTTCTATATACATAAACATACATAAAACGCGTGTTTCTTTATATAATTTTAATTAAATGTGCTTTTACACATTGATGATTTGAATTTTTAAATGGTTCCTATACATACAGTTCAAACATAAAATATTATTTATTTAGCATTAATGGTACTTTATTCGTACTTCCGGAAACAAGATTAAGTCCTATTGTCGATTTTCACGATGGCGGCTTGTTCACTATAAGTAAAAATGCGTTAAATACTTAATCGAGAGTAATTATAATCAATCAATTATAATTTTACATACTTTTGGTAGTCACTATATACATTCGAATTCGAAGTCAGTTCTTCAAAATTCGAAATAGTGGACCGAAAATGGCAAATCGGAAATGTAAGATTTTCTTATATATAAAATAAAAATAAATAAATATTTACAGAACAAATATTCCACGTTATTTCATATTGGAAATTTGACATAGAAACGTTCAGCGGCCATTTAAAAGTCCATTTTGACAAAAATCAAAATATGTAAAAGCATACTTTTGAAGTAAAACTATCGGGAACGCGCTTCTGATAGGTTAGAATATGATGAAAAACTGGTTACATAGTGAGAATCGCATTTCAAACAAAGAAGTCTAAAAAAAAGATTCTTATATAGCGACCTCAAAAATAATCGAATATGGAAGTCTCCATATAGTTTAAAAAAATTTGATTATATACAAAAAATGAATCTGAAATATACATGTGGAAATTCTTCACATTTGGACATCAGAGGGTTAAAGTATCTATATAAAATATAAATTGCCCATGCTCACCCGATGGTCTTTGGCCCAGTGATCGCATGACGACACCCAACTCGGCCATTGTTATCATACCATCTTCATCCTTGTCGAACAACATGAAAGCCTCCTTGTATTCTGAAAATGAAGCATTTCTTATTAGATACTGAGTACAAACTGCAGAAATTCTTGAAATAATTATTGATGTCCAAATTAATTACAAGTTGAAAGACCATTATCCAGCAACAAATAAATTTAAATAGTAATTTCAACAGTGATTTTATAGAGAAATTCGAAACATTTTTATCCTGCATTTTTAAGCAATATGCGACATCCCGAGTAGAATTTTGAGCGTGACACATCGGGTCCTGGCCGGGATCCCTATTAAAGTAAGGGTTCCGGCTGGGGCCCAAAGTGTCACGCTCAAAATATTGCATGCTTTTTATTTTTCATAATCTTTTCATTTCTAAAATTTTACTGATTTTCGCAATTTTACGCAAATTGTGTTTTATTTGAAAAAAGGCAAATTATCGGCCAACATTTCAGATTTAGTGGGGCATGACAAAAATATCTGGCTGTTTTATTTAAATTATTATTTAAATTATATATATAAATTTAATATAAATTACAGTCAAATTAACCAAAAAATAAATAAATAAATAAATCAGCGGATTTACCATATCACGTACAGACATTGTGATTATGCGATTACAAGAGTAAATGACTTTATATAAATATATATTAATAAAACGTGAACATGACAATAACAAAATTTGATGCAAACCAAACTGGGTTACAGCTCTGAGCGTTAGACGAGAAATTGGTTGGAGTAACTATTTTCACTTAGATCGTATTTCGAATAGTTTAGACAACATTGTTATTATTGGTCGGGTTTTGCTAGATTTAGTTTGTTAAAGTAACTAATTTATTGTTTAACCTAACTATTTGCAGTTAATTGGAAATACTGATTTAAATACTGATTTTTCCGAGTAAACGAAAAAGCATTGAGATTTCAAAAAATGGAATTGAGAACAAGAAATGCCTAATTGGGTCTGGATTGGAATAAATCTTAAATATTAATAATTTTGTAAGCATTTTTTCGGATGTCATAAAATTCAAGATTCGATAACATGTGTAAAACAATCTTGGCATATAATCTGGAATAAATTAACGATTCGAATGACCCCCAAAAATTTTAACAAAATTTTGATTGGTCGGTGAATTTTCCCTCAATTATGCCATTTGATATATACCTTTCTTATTATACCATGGTTACTATACGATAAATTTGAAAACATACTACATTGATGGGTGACCGAGAGCTGAGTGAGATAATACTATAAACAAATATGTTTACATTGCCGCAAACAATGCGCGCCCAAGAGCTCGATACGCTCCTCTTCAACAAAACGAACTTAATTCAATATTTCATAGACGTCGACGTACTTTGGACGTCCACTGGACGTACTTTTGCTTCCATTGAAAGTCCATGTTTTGTCCAATGCACGCATCCAAATTTGATCCATTGTACGAACATGATGGGATGTCCAGTGTACATTCACGACATTATCATTTGTACGTACTCTGGACGTTCCATGGACGTCCACTGTACGATTATTGGACATCCAATGGACGTGTGCCATGGATGTAGTGGACGTACTTTCGACGTCCAGTGGACGTACTAGTGCTATTTGGGATATTCATTATATTTGATATAATTATCTATCCGTTCTTCAAACTTTGGGATTCGTATCCTCGACCCTTCAAAATCCAAAAAGATATATTGCGTCACTTTTAATTTTATGCAATTATTGTAGGAGATAAAAATAATATTTGATATGATGCAATAATTACATTCTAATTATTTAACAAACCTTAAAAACTCTAGGATTAGGTATTCGTATCCCCAACCCTTCAATAATGAAGATAATGCTTTATTAATTCAATATTCAAACAGTTCTTGCACGAAAGAGGCGTTATGACTTCGTATATATAGCTATTAATTGTCTGACGCAAGCGCGCGAAAATAAGCCGCTTATGAGTGGTTGGAACAACAATAATAAATTGTTTAGCCCACCTAAATTGGGTTTAGTTGCATGGTCTTTTTGTTCCAGCTAATTACAAATGCTGGGTTGAACCAAAAATGGACTTTTTTACATTTGATCTACCAACCAAATAAGTCGTCCCATCAGATAGCAAAAGATGCAGAACCATGTCGAAATAACAGCATGTGACCGTCATTTCAGCATATTTCCTGCATATTGGTCAATTTTATTATCAGGAGTTGTGACAACCAAGTTATCTCCAGCAAATTTGTTATCTCAACCAAGTCGTTTTTTTTTTTCATGTAATTATCTAAACGAATGCTATTACAACTTATGCTATTATACCTTATACGGAGTCGATGTTAGGGTCTGCTAATACTATAATATTTATATGCCTTAACAGCATATGTGAAATGTCACTCAAAGAAATTTTAGAGAGTAAATTAATAATATTAAAGTTATTTAACAGAATAAAATCTGAAGAGGGCCTCAATCTTTATATACCTTTTTTTTTATATACCTTGTCATTCTGACTAATTAAGGAACTATTAAAAACTGGATAAACTATAGAACAACGTTAATATTAATTAAGAAATAAAACAGCACAAATACGCATATCGATCATTTTGAACACAGCGTAGAATATTTAAGTTATATATAAATTGCAGTGAAACAGACAATACTACCATAAAATAAAAGGAACGGTAAAATCAATGACGACTTTCGTGTCGACGTATGTCGCGTTTAAAAACCTTTCGTCGCTTGCGAGATCAAAAGACAATACTGACCCAGTGTATAAAAATATAATTAATTTCTTTTTTTTATGCGAATCGCGCTCAGTGCATAGTGCACCGTATCAGGGCCGGAATTATAGCGCGCTGTATGCACCCTACTATATATATACAAGACCACCGAGAGTCATGCGAATGGGCAACGCGCCAGACGTGCTTTTCGAAATTCGCTCTTATAAATTTTCGATTCGGTGCTTAAATTTGACGGGTCCGCACTTTTGCTTACCCGTTCACCCCATTTCGGCTAGCCCCCTATATAGGAAATTAAGTTTTAACGCGCCTTCACGTTGCAGATTCGATTTATCCCGAGCGACATTTGACACGTCGGGCTTCGAAGAACGTCGAAAACTCATTTCCTGATTGATTGCAGTCGCGTACCGCGTTGCGTTCGAATCCAGTCCGATCGAATTCAGATGACTTCGCAAACGTTTCTTTTTCGTCCAATTTCCCATATATAAAACTATTTATTCATTCACATTCTGTTTATTGAATCAAGCACATGTTTTCATTTTCCGGTTTCAGAAACGTCACTGGAACGTCATTCATTGGATTCGTGTAACCTTCGAAATGTTACGACATCGTAAACGTGTCTCTGTAACGTTGTTAATGTTTCTGAGATGTGACATTCATTGATAAGACAATGAATGTGTCCTATCTCAGAAACATTACATTTGAAAGGTGTACAGATGAGGAGACTAAAAATTGTATCGAAACCTTGCAGAAAGATGGAGTTCGTAACGTTTCCAAGAATTTATTGTAACATCCTTGAGAAAATGTGAAACTTTCTTGTCCAAATTGTCAGATGTCATTTTTAAGAATCGTTCTTCTGAGTTTGTATCATGTATACATTCCTGAAATATGTTATGTAAAACGTTTCATAAAATAAGTTAGTAGTAACCTTTCAGGTATGTTTTTTGTAGCACAGTAATTTGTTGCAGGAACATTACGTTGATATTATATTGTAAACTTTTTGAAAAGTCAATGATTTCTCATTATAAACGTTTCGAAGACGTTTAATTCATGCCGCAGTGGAACGTTTCAGAAACGTTACTGTATCGTTTCTGTGAAACGTTACATTTTTTATTAACAAACGGATCTTTTTTCAACAAGTCGTTATTAAATCTCGCTAAAAAGTTGGATAGCACTGAAATGAGAAAAAAAAACTTACAATTTTTAATTACCTCATTTCATTCAAAGGTAATTAAAATATATTAAAACGAATGTAAAACTGAAATTTGCGTATCGTTGCAACTCGCCTCTAAACAAAATATACTTTCTGATAATACAAGCGTATGCATTTATACGTTTAAATTCAGGAACTGGTGGCACACGCCAGTGACCTTTTCGCTTTTCCAGTCGAAGAAATTCGAAATGTCCATAATGTAATGTTCATGATCCATGCGGCTCTCGCCGTTCGGTCAACATGCCGTGGTAATAATACTTTCCGTAATATGGAAATAATCATGCGAGCATTCACATGATGTATATACGACGAACGAACGAACGTGACGGAAGGACGCGCGGAGCATGCGAGTTATGTGTCACTCTCAGGGTTACGCTACCAGAGTGACAAGTGAAAATTCGGCTCTTTCATCTGCCGTGAAAATGCCAAGTTGCTCCAAGAAATTTGGGATATTTCAAGGGAGATTTAAGAAGTAATTTAAAAAGGAAATCTATGTTTGAAAGTGACCCAATGTGCACTCCACTATAGTGACTGATATTCTGAATTGTCACCTTTTCATTCGGGTCTAATTAAGACTGTCTGGATTTACTGAAAATCATGAAGAGCATATAATGTAGAGCTAATATACGTGGTATACCCTTAGATATTTTTGTCGAATAAACTTATTTCGATAGGATTCTAATTAAGAATTCGTTTTACTAGAACAGATTTAGTATGATTTTATGTATGATTTGCTTGATTACTTGGTACATCGTGCGTAATAACGTCAAATGACATTGAAGAATGCTGTCGACTCCGAAAACGTGAAACCTAATATAATTTGCAATGATGATTTATGCAAAATAACAAACGATCGTCTTTCTAAATCCCAAAAACACCATAAGATCACGCAGATGTAATAGTTGTACACTATAGAGGGTTCTTATTTTGCAAAGTTTCGAATGTTTTCCAAGTTCCACCTGGGATTTATTTAATAAGGTGAAAAAATTAACTCGTAAAAATTTAGGCTCGATCGATTAAAATTTAGAGGTCGCTGAAGAGGGTTGAATTATAACATTGAAAAATAATTATTTTTTTTTTAATAGATTTGAAGAAAAAAAAAATGTTTTTCCCTATATTAATTGAAATAACTTTTCTTGAATAGTTTACCCATGTACCGAATCCTGGCTGGGTTCCAATAAAAATTTTTCTTTCAAAGTTATGACGTTTTTACTGACAGTACTTTTTTATCCAAAAAAGTGTAAAAACGTAAAACTCTCGCATTATTTCTTCATTAGAATTCTTCACGAGTTCCCAAGTAAATAAATGAGCCCAGGTAGAGTTAAAAATGTCGGTTTACAGCTGACTTATCGTAATTTTAATAAACAAGTTTTCTTAACTGAAAATGTATACCTATTCTGCTATGATACATCCCAGTCAACCGCAATGTAACAATTATGTAACATTAATGTAACATTAATGTAATAAATAACAATGCTTTTAAATTAATTCTGTGTAGTGTAAAACTTTTCTCTTTTTACGACTGTTGTAATTTATAAAATGTAAAATTCAAAATATATGGTGTTTGTACTAAATTAAAATTTTTTTTACGTTTCGGTCCTATTGTGTGGACCCTCTTCAGAAATAAAATGTATATAATATAAACGTAAATATATATTTATAAAATATTTACTTATTGTCACATGTGATAGATTGCAAATAACCATGGACAGAAATAAAAAAATTATTTCACATAATCTTCTACTGGTTTTCACGTCTTTACTTCGCAATGTTAGTAGTAGTGAACTTGAAATCACGCATTAAAAAAATATACTCCCGTAAAAATTACCCTATAGTAGAAAATAAGACCGCAGTTTATGGCTACTTTTTCTGGATTCCATTACTGTTAACATGGAGACCAGAAAAAATTTACCAGAAACTGGTGTCATTGACTACTATATAGGATACCAAAGATTTTATAGCTGAGGATATCAGAATATTGTGTGGTTTTCTGATAAAAAAATTCTTAAAAAATCACTGAACTTTGGCAAAAAAACAACGAGAATTTACTATAAAATTTCTATAAATGTATAGTAAAAATCCTACAATTTTTTGATAAATCGACCAGTTTCGTAATTTTTAAGGAAATATAATTTCCGTGCAGCGGCTCTGAAAAACCTCGAATAACGAGTTTTTTTTGTTCCTCCCTCCTACCCCATTTGACATGTTGATACTACATAGAAATTCGTTATACTAAAAGTTCACGATAATGCAATTTCATCAGAAAACTACTATTATATTCGATAATGCTGATATTCTGTCCTTAATTCGAAATCGATATCAATATATTTACTTCGTAACTTTTTAAATCATTATTTCTCTATATATATAGAAATAATGATTTACATATTACAGAAACGATTCAAGTCGACTATTTTTATGTCAGAACCATGATGTTCCTAATTCTTATGTCGCAAATAAATAAATCCATTATTTTTAATTATTTATGAAATGCACATTCATTCATTAAATATGTACCATCGAATATAGTAATTACTCAATCAATTTTTTGCCAGGACATAAACAAGTTGTAAATTATATTTATCTCTAATTTCCCAATTAAATTCCTGGTAATTACAAAAAAAAGGACCAATAAATTATAATTAAACCCGACAATTATTTATGAGAATTGTCTGTCGTGGAAATATTATCAAAATTAAATTATAATAAGTTCGTAATTATGTCATTACTCTCTTAATAATGATGAAATATACATAACTAATGCATTGCAAAGAAATGTAAACAGGTGTAATCACACTCGAAATAGAATAATAAAGTTGATGTTTAAAATTATTATTAATTTACCCTTGATTTCGTATTTTTTTTCGCAAGAAATGGTCATTGTCTTAATTATTATCACCCGAGTGAATAAATGTTTGATCAAAATTTCATGACACAAAATCAAACAAAAGAATAATAAGGAATAATAAGGAATAATTAATTCAAAATTGGTATATTTTTCTTTTATCAAAGAAAAAAATATTTGTTCAAACATTTCTTGAATATCGAATTCAGTATTTGTTCTAAGCATGTACAGAAATCAGTGCACCATTTTAAGCAAAAACATCCTGTACCACAATTTTATCCGATCCATAGTTTATTTATGGCGAAATTTTTTTCAAATGCACTACCACGACATGCCATCAGGTTGATCAATGGCTTATCAAATGTTTCCTCTTCATGGCCCCTCATCGCAATGTTTCCAAATTGGCCGCAAAATGGCCAACCCAAAATAATTCACCATAATTAAATTATTAATCGTACCACATTTTGCTTGAAATCGTATGCGACACCCGGAACATATTATAAAAAAGAATCCCCAACACAATTTATGCGTTTCTCCTATTGTGATGCCAAAGACTTCATTGATTGTTTCGTACGAGAAAAATGTTCCGTCTACAGTAGTCACACGAAAAATGTATACATACATAAAAAGTAGTACAAGTATATTTTATCATTTTTTTAAATGAAATCAATTTATTTAGTAAAGTTCATATTGTAATCTATTGATTTGATTTTGATTTCGTATATATTTACGTCATATATAAATAAAGTTAACGTAGATTACATTATTGAACGACTTTATTTAAACGAAGTTCTTAGCATCAACGAGAAGAAACAATAAGTTAGTTAAACATGCAATTAAAAATAATTTCGCACTCACCAGCCACTTGATCCTCCGATAGCCCGTACTCCGACTGAAATAAACGAACACCTATTACTGTTTATCCGTCGGCAACTTCTTAAATTACTAATGCGCCATTCGATAAAATATGAAATGACGAAAAGATGATCGTTTTTGAATCGTTAAACAAAAAAATAATCTCCTCGTCATCGACTCTATACCCGACGAGTGATTTAGCGTCCAGACATCCCTATTTAGATTCTATTTACAGTCTATTAGTGCGTCTATTTAGATTTCGAGTGAATGAAATCTGAATTGGCATGGAAACTCACTGACAGACGCCTAAATCTACCGCCGATCTGATTGGTCAATCTCCTTAGCTTATAGTATTCATGGGTATACTTCCTCTGGTCTGCCATCCCGGCAGACAATCGTAACGACACTAAACTACTTTAGTACCGACTATAACTATACTTCAGTTTAGGGCACCATCTAGCCGATGCTGTGCTGCATCGGAGATTCGCGTAGACAGGAAGAGTTTGGCCAAATGCCTGCTGACACACTCGCTTGGACAACGTGTGTCCGGTGCAGCACTTGCGGTTGTAGACGAGAGGTCACTTCCCGGATTATTAATAATACGCCTACGGTCCAGCTTTTAATTGGGTCTTTGAACGCGATTCCGTCGCTGAGCTGGCAAAAAAAAAAATTGCCTACAGAATTTATCGAAACTCGTGCCGAATTAAAGTCGCCATTTATTAACATTAATTTATAGGATGTGGGAAAAATACTGGCTTCGGAAGATTCATTGCGTTTTAAGAGGGTGTACGTCGAGATTATATACGGAATATTCGCGCAAAACGCCGATTCAGAGTTTATCTTCTAAAAGGACTTTGCATCTTCGCCTGGCATTCCCGGAGAATTATTCCTTTAAAGGAAAAAGTCCACGTAGTCGCTCCGATATTATATGATGTTCCGACGGAAGCAGGCGTCAAGTTTGTTTTTCTTGGATTAATCTCGCTTAATTCAAGTTTTTTTTTTAATATTTCAATGCTTTTATTAGTACAATGGTAATTATTTGTAGAAATGATTCGGCATCGATGTTGGAAAAAATACATTTTCCAACACAATAAAAAAAAATAAAAAATACAAATAAATACACAGAGAGAAAGAAAATGGTAGAACTTGTGATTATAAAAAAATAGTTAATTTTACTATTTTACATAGTAAATTAACTATAATAAATATATACTATATAATATTTTTCCGTTAATATTTCCGATATTTAAATATGTAATTCTACAATTTTTATGCATTTAAGAATTTTTAACAGTACTGCATGTTTACTAATTTAAAAAATTTGATCATTTATTCGCTTATTTTCACATATTAGAATTAATAAAATATTATTTGAATTATAACCATCGAATATTGGTTATCCATCCGATATCTAATCACAGCTGTGAAACCTATAAGTTAACCTTACGTAACCTTGGGTCTAAATAACCGTGATAAAAAAAAACAACTTTCGTGTTTATTATTAGATTACTCATGGTTTGTAAACTTGATGATCATTATCAAGCATATATAGTTAAGAAAATAAATTAATTTACTATTGTTTCATTTCGAACACATGCGTAAATGTTGTTCAGTTGCTTGGTGGTAATGTATGTACTTTTGAGTAAAATAAAATTATTCAACAAAAATATCTCAGTTTTTATTATGATTATTAGACTGCTTATCTAATTGTCAACATTTTCAATAACAGAGGATGCAGATCTGCTTTCATAGTGTGATTCTAACGATTTCCTCATTTAATACACACACACACACACACACACACACACACACACACACACATATATATATATATATATATATATATATTCCAAATGTTCGAACGTATGTTTTAAATAGCAAAATTAAATGTTCGAATGTCTAAATTCATCACACGTTCGAACATTTTTCTTTCGAAGTTTATTGATATATACCCGAATTTATTAGAAAATCAAATATTATATGCATAGCCTCAATTTTCAATTACCGTATAGTTTTACAAATAAATAGCCACTTTAAATATTTCTACATAGTGAAATAGACATAATAAAAAACAAAGACAATTATTATATGGTACGGTTTACAATATAAATGGTATAAATGTAACATTCTGTCAACTACAACTTTTCAAATTTGCTAGTTCTACTGTTAATATATATTGCAACAGTTTCTACCATTTTTCACGGTTCCATTCAATATTTTTTTTCTCTGTTTGAGATGAAAAAACAATAAAAAAAAACTAAATATATTAGTAAAAAATATATTATATGAATTAAATATTGTAAGGGAGTCGAATTTATATAAAGATATGATTTGATTATAAAAAAATGCACGGAAATTAAGAGAATTGTGACAGCATGTGAAGTTAATCAAGTATAATGAACGGAAAAATGTTTAGTGGCTATAAAAATTAAAAGTTAAGCATGCAATTTAATACAAGGATTATCTGATGGAAGCTTGAACTGCAGTTTTTGTGGCCATTTGCTAGATGTTTAAAATGCATCATAAAAAACTTGATTGAAAATAAAATTAGATTTATGAACCTGTCTGAAGAATGTCGTGACAAGATACATGTGATTTATTCCTTTTTAATATGGCATTTCCAGCGAAATATATCGCTATATTATATATAATAATGTGATATTTATATGAATACCTTACATTTTCACCACTAAATTTTTCATCGGACGTAATAAAATATAATCGATTTTTTCCTTTCTTATCTGTATTTTTCAATTATTTTTATTTATTTATTTAATTTCCAATTATAAATGAATTATAAAGTATATTGTTCTCCATAATAAGGTACGGTTCTTATTTAACATTCGTTTAAATTTCATTCCATTTTTTGAAATCTTATTTTTCTTTATTACTTTTTTTTTTTAATTTCATTTATTTGAATTTTTATCATTTCTATAATCTTACACTAATTTTACATATTTTTATCAACTTTTCTTTCGTGTTTTGTTAACTTTTTTTATTGGTCAAACAACTTTATGGCATTATTGTCCCTGACCTAATACGTTATTTTAATATTATGTTATACGTGTAATTTAAAAGTTACTTAAACGTTCGAAAACTGAACGTTACATCTTAAAGGTAAATATTTCATTATACATATTTAATGAAATTTTAGAAATTTTTATTTCTTGAAACTTATAAAAATATCATATATTTTAGAAATTTTTCAAAATTTCTTTGTTATACAAATTTGAAACAACTCGATGTTTCGAAATAGTATTTCACACTCAACTAGTGTGTAAAATGCACTTTTACGGACGATTCGCGTACGTTATTTTGTTAGATACATCGCTGTTTAAAGAAATTCTTAAATTCAGCCAAGAAATGTGAATGAAATTGTAAAAAATCAAGGTAAGGTGTAATGTAAACAAGCCCTTTTAAACAACGACAGACTTATACTTAAGACGTAATAATTTTAAGTCTTTATTTTTACTGTGATTGTATCTAACAATAAATAGTTGAAGCCCCCTTATTTTAATTGCTCAGGTCAAGTAGTGAGGCGACTCCCTCCCATATTTTAACTCTTGTCCTCATAAAAACTGGCGATATGAGAAAGAGAAAACAATACTGTCTTTCGTATAAAATAGATGACTGACGGAAAATCACAGATCAGAAAACTGTTGAAACATAAATATTTTGGATCATAATGAGTTTAATATATTGATTTTATCAATGACAAATTATTTTACACACACTATTGCAAAAATAATTATTCAAATATAACGTTAAATCTAAAATCATAAAAACGTTATATTATTCATTTTATTTATTAACATCCATCAGTTTTTATATTTTCATTTTATCGTTGTTGTCAGACAATTGTCCTTGATTAGTCTAAGTTCTGAAAAAGCGTTCTTATTTCTAAAATTATTAAATTATATAAATTATAGTCGTCTAGATAGATAACGTAAAGTATCTACATTGAAACGATTACCGGACCCCTGAAAGTCAATTATTATTTGTATGATATACGTTTGCTTATTATTCTGAATTTTAAATTTTACACCGTCCAATTAATTTCAATAAGTAACTTTTGTGATACATTTAAATAGTTGTTTGAATGAACAATTTTCAATTTTCATAAATTGTCATCACAATTATGAATATTGACCAAGATAAAAATCACCATTAAACCATGGTGGAAGTATCAGTTTTTACATTCACCTTGCATAAAAACTTTTAATTATTTTAAAATAATGTAGATCATAAATCAACTTAATTAATTGTCGTAGATTTAACCAAATGTTATTTTTCTACAAAAATGATGCCATTTGTGTACTGAAAGTTCCCTCGAAAATAAGAGAGACAAACATTCTAGAAAAATGGCCTCGTTTAGTTTTTTTTTTATCTCTAAGTAAAGTCGCAATAACAAATTTCTATTATACTTTCGCTAATCGCTGTATGTATACCCGGATTCACAGATTACACGTTATATAGTTAAGTGTGAACATTTGCATATGTTGCATTTCTTGGCCACCCCTCGATGCTATTTGCCAAACTAGACAGCGATTTGTCAAGTAATTTAGCGGAACGACGCATAAATTGCCATGAAGTTTGCGGATAATACAATAAAAGTACCAAATATATATTTCGTATATAACGTATACGATAAAAAATAGATTCAGTTAACGACATATTAAATTTTACGACACATCTTTTTACCCTTCGAATCCGTAGTGTGATGGACCTTGAAGTAAATAAAAATACTATAAATCTACGCGGATATACAAGCAAACCACAAACATTTCGTTTTTTTTCTGTTTAATACCATTCCAAAAATATCTAAACCAAATTAAATAAGAAAACTTGAGAAAAGAAAGAAAAAAAAATGTAGAAAACATAAAAAAGTGTAACGTCAAGCATGACATTGAAATAATTCATTTATTTTTAAAGTAATGAAAAAAAAAAGTAAACAGAGAATCAATAACCTCGAATCATTTTGATAAAAAGTATCGCATCTTTCGTCGATTTGATGGCCACAGACGGTTCATTAATACGGATTTAAAAATACACAATGTTTTTTACGTGCCAAAAAGCTGCGGACGACGCTATTATCTCGCGCTTCAACAAAGGAGTTTATTCGAGAAGCCTTGTGTTCGATTTAATACCTCTGCCGGCTAAAATAACGGCATTAATATTAGATGATGTATTTTTAGTGTGACACGTTATGCATTATTTCAATAAACACGATTCTATAATTGACGTTTTCATCAATTATTTTCGCGAGATCTGATTTTTGTTCGATATGGTCATGTATATAATTTGATCAAGCATAATTTTCCGGCGGACAATGTATTTCGTCATATAATGTTGGGCCAAATTTTCTGTTAATAATATACTTCGCTACATTCGTATGCATGGCATTGTAATGCAGATATGGGATACATTAATATTTATGTAAGGAATGAAAGCAGAAGAGATGACAGTAATTAGGACTGAATAATTACTTCATTAATTTTGTATTGTACACTATTTTATTTTGAAATTTAAAAAGGCATTGTGATAAATAACAGTTTTGTTCACTTATTGGATGAATAGCTTGTATATATGACCAGAATTTTAGTTAATATTTATTTGTTGAAAAAGTAAGAACAAATTACTTATTAGAGGTCAGCAAATAGTTGTAATGAAATAAATAAGTCACAACTTAATCTCATGCTGCGATATAGAAAATAATGGATGAATCGAATAATTTTAATTGATTGATTTCATATTGAAGGATTGAAATTTTATCAATAAATCATTTAATTTTGTCATTGAAAATTGCATGACTGAAACGAGAAAAATAATTTCTGCGATAGACAATTATTTGTTTAACAACATGGAGGGAACTTTCATTTACGGTTGAATCGTCTTTTTAAAAAAAATTGTAATTAACTATATACCGTTAAATCAAGCGAATTGTTAAAGAAAAATATTGATTTTTTACAAATTCTTATATTAGACAAGTGATTTTCTTAGTTTCAAATTGTTAGAATTGTAATGAAATATGAGACCTATTATTTCAAATGTCATGCCTTTTTTCCGACCACAATAAAAGGTAGTATAATATATTCGAGGCATTTTGATACGAACAAAATTGTTTTACTTAGTTGGTCCAACTAACTTGTGTCCTGCGTGAACTCTTGATGATGTATAACTTAGTTAACATGTGTATGAAAACATTCCGTGTTGGTAAATAGTATTAAAGTAAAATTGCATAACAATAGTGTTATTAAAAAGCTATTCAAGAAAATTAGGGAGGTATTTACGAATATTAAAAACCTACTTTAGTCCAGCAAATACGGTTTTTCAGATGAGAAAATCATTACAAAAATTATCATAATTCAATACTAAAAACTTAATCAGCCAATGACTCAGGTAATGATCAATATTTTACAGTAACCCTATATAAATAATTGAATGTAGTTGTTCAAAAATAGAGCAGTAAACCTTCGGAATCTAAAAAGTAAGAAAGTAAACAAAAATTATAAAATCTTTTTTTTTAATTGGGACCTGGTATACTGTAATTTTACACAGCACATATTTTCCTAAGAATTACCAGAGAAATCGGCTCAACATTGAAAGACAAATTTTAGAAATAAAAACAAAATGTTTTACAAGTATTATTTTTCTTCATTTCCAATATTTCTCATTCAATTGTCATCCAATGTGACTTGTATTTCTTTCGGAATATGTACGAATATGTTGTCTTTATTATGTAGAATAATAGTACTAGAGTCCCAATTTTGAAAAACTTTTTAATGATTTTTAATTTTAATGTTCTATTTTCTATTTTCTATTTTTTTTTTTTTTTCTATGTTATGTCCGTAATGGCTCGACTTTAGACATCCCTTAAGTCATATAATTTAGAGATGCGTTGTAGGTAGAGTTAAATGTTTAAAATTTGGAGGCTTCTTGGACCCTACAATTTTAAAATTTTTTAAAATAACTAATAAGACAAAATGCGAGAAAGTATCATTGTATCTGCTATTTTATTAAAAAACATGCTTGAATAACTGTCGAAGAATGATTCGTATACGAATTTGCATATAGAAACCATAAAAAAACAAACATCAAGAAAGTGTGATTATCGAAAAAAAAATCAAATATATATGATTGATGACATTATATATTTAAACAATCTAAAAATCCAACTGTATATTTTCCGCTTTTGGAAATGTAACAATTCCGGAATTATTTATATAGAAATGTATGTACAGACATACATTTCTATATAAATAAATTGTCATGATTTTATTGCCGTTGCTTTTACGATGATACATTTTAAACGTACAAATTCGAGCGTTCTTTCAAAATTATTTTTTTGTTCCTGTTTTTATTTATTTATTATTATTTTTTTAATAAAAGCAAAATCCATTTTTGAGTAATTCATTGTTAATTTTTTTTTTTTTAATTTATACATTATTTTTAACACACACTTCCTTACTTAATATCAGAATGTCAGGAATAATAAAATTTCCCAATCAATATGTTAATGTTGCCAATCTGCAATGTACTATCTACAATAAATTGCGGGAAAATCTTCCATTTGCATAATTCCGTCCCAACGTTGCGGCCGGTACGAAATACAATAAGCTACATTGTAACATTAAAGTCACCGTGAATTCCGGTGAATTTCAGTGCGATTTTCAAATATTGCGCCGCTGGGAATAAGCAGTTCCTTATTGCTTCCCGATGAAATACATCATCGACTTGAAACATTTTTTTTCACCCCGCAATCAACGTAATGCAGAATCGCACAATGTTCCCGATTGGAATCGGAGATTGTCGAGCTTTGTCGAGAGCGTATTTCGAAATGTACGGGCCGAAAGCACGCGACAAGGTCGAGACGTGAACTGGGTCGCTCGTTTTTAAGCGAATGCCACTTGAAAATTCCCCAGACGACGTAAGCATCACGCAGTTTCTTTCTTATATTTTTATTTAGGAAAGCTCTCTCTTTTTCTTTTTTTTTTTTTTTAACTCACGAAAACTTTTCGGATTTCAGCGTCGATTTTGCTGGTCACTCGCCGCAGCCTTCCATACTCGTTGATGTACTTCTTGCCGATGTCCGTCGTCATGTTGGAATTATTGGACATCCCTCGATGCTCTAGCTACACCTCATCAATCGCCACTATTTTTACGCATCAATCAACAATGATGAATTAACATCGCGATTTCCGATCACTCGTTTCTGAGTGTCATCCCCGTTCGTTTACCGGAGCTTTTTTTTCGATTTCGACGCGGGCTCAAAAATCGAATGGCTCGATGCCAATATACCGGAACGGTATAGGCTTCCTAAAAACCAAGAGAGGACACGTGTACTTGGAACCCGGGAACAATTGACAAATATAGCGATTAATGCTTGGATATAGTGCAGTCGTGGAAAAAGTGAAATGTCACTTAAAAAGTCGAATGCATGGAAGCGATTGTTTTCCTATCGGTTTTATCTTAACGCGACCGGCCGTGGTTTCGGAGCGACTGATATGGCATTTAGGCGCGTTATATTCTCCCGGCAGCCTTCGGACAGTTCTCGGGTTAGTTTATTACTGCCTGCCGATTGGCTCACTCTTTTGTGTTGTCTTCGCAGCGACAACGGTAGACCAGGGAGAGATTCTCACTGCCAAACGCCAAATTCACCGGTGGCGCTTACACATACGTACACGATTGTACATATACGTACGCATCGAAACTCGTCTCTGGCGAATTAAACTCCCGTAATAATTAATATCTTTTTATTTAGAATATACTGCATAAATATGTAATTTAGTAAATAGGTATTATCACTTGCACTACTAGTCCCTATAACTACTTTTGCTAATGAATCAATAATCTTATCAATTGATAATGAAGGAATACAATGTAAACAATTTTCGAATTTGCCAATGATACTCGAACAATTTATAATCAATGAAATGTGGCACTATATAACAGAGCTGAGCTTTCCTCACTCGTCTAAAACTAAAAATATGTGCTTTTTCCCGAAAATAAATCTGAAAGCAGAAGTTTGGAGGTTTTCGAATTTTGAACTGTAACATATATACGAGAAAGTGTTCTATGTCAAGGGGCATTTGAATATTAAAAGAAACTTCAGACAAGCCATTGTTCGGAAGTTACAGATGCGGTTAAAAATAAAAATTTTTAAAGGCATTTTAACGTATAACAACTGTAAAACTTGTACAGTTAGCGTACGAAATATTTTGAAATGTATCAAACTATATAAAAATTATTGCATACGGATTGTTTTTTAGATTGTTTACTACAAATAAGAGAGAAGTAGAGAATTCAAAATGGCGGATCAAAAATGACGGTGAAATTCTTAGAAATCAGACGAATTTGCTTGAAACTTTGTTACTCGATGATCTTTGAAGTCGATGATTCAGAATCAGACATTTGAAATTCAAAATTCAAAATGCTGGATCCGATTATGAGCGGACAATGTTTTAAGAATCGTTTGAATTCGCTTGAAATATGACACCGATGGTTTTTTGAGGTGTTTTATAATGAATGAGATATTCGCTTTTAAAAATTCAAAATGACGGTTCCAATGTGGTGAATTTTAAAAATATGTAAGAAACTACGTGGCAATTACTCGTACAATATTAAAACGCTCTACAAAACATTTAGTTTTATCCCTCTGCGACTTCTGAATAGTCTATAGGCTGAAGACAAAACATTTTTAAAATTGACATATATATACGTTTGATTTTAAAATTCGAAAACCCAAAAATGGCCCAAAAGTCAGGCAATTCTAGCGCCATTCTTTCATTTGAATTTAATTGTAGAAAAAAGATATACGGTACCGAATTGTAAATCTAATTGGTTAAAGTGTAAATCACATTTTTGACTGAGGGTTACGTTTCATTCCATCAAAATAAAAAATAAATACCTATATTCTATTTGATTCTTAAAAGAATGAGATTTCAAATCCATTTCGGTGAACAAATGACTTACGAAAAATGCAGCGAAATTCAAAAATTTAATTAATTCGAAAAGATTTTAAAAATATTTAAATGCCAAAAAGAAAACAAAAAAAAAAAAGTTAAAAAATATGAAATATTTCAAAATCTTGGAAAAAATTCCTTACTTTCAAAAGTATAAAAACGATTAAGAACTGAAATTTCATGTTGTTTGTAATTGTAAACATTAACATTAATCGAATTATTATAAATATAGCTCGAACGTTATATTTTGAAAAATAATAGAATTTTATCGAAAATATATAAGAATTTCTGAAATGTTGAAGGCAATGTTCAATGTTTTTCTTGAGGTACTAAAATGAATAAACGATTATAATATAGACAAAATGGCCGACAATATATAAAATGTTTAAAATTAAAATGATATTTTAAAATTATAAACTCAAAAATTAGAAAAATTGAATATTTTGATCGATATAATGATCTAATAGTAGAAACATAGCATGTTGGACAAGCTACCCATAATTACATGGACTTAAATTATTAATCAAGTTTTTAGAGACATTTTTAACTGCATTGTTTAATATAATGACTTCAAATTTTTGCTAGTTTTCATTTTCTTGTCGTTAATAATTGTCATGATATACTTTTGCCAATTTATAGTAATTTTTGCCTACTTTGGTGAATGCGATTATACTCGAAATTATAAATTTATTTTTAATTTTACATATTTTTAAAGTTTTTAAAGTCATCAATAAAAATATTTGTCATGTTTTCTACAATTCAGCATAAAAAAAGAATCACTTTTGTCTATTTTTTGAATTCCTCGAAGATATCAATTTGCGAGTGAAATTTTTCGCCCAAAAAATAAAATTAGAAAGTAAATTCGACATCGAATCTGATATTACTTACTGAAGAAATTGAGAAATAAAAAATATGAAAATACGTAAGAACAATGACGAGTCAAATACTCTATTGCCGTACATAATCACCAATATTGTTGCTAATGGCAAGCATAATCTCAGTACTTCATAAGTGAAACTTGATTCTGATGACATTCTTCAGCCTTAAAAAGATGCAAAACTAATGTTTCAACGAGTGACCGAATTTCCACATTGTGAAATCTAAATGTACTGTTTACGATATACGTTTTTTGCCAAACAACAATCGAGGGAGATAATTTGACATAAAATATAAGGGAGGTCACCAAAGTTGGGTCAGCGTTCCAAGTGCCTTGAGTGTCGGTACGGAGTCCTAATAATTTATCGATTTACTATTGCCGCAGTACCACGGTAAAATGCCATTAAATTACTGTACCGAATAATGAAACGGAATTTCATTAATAAATATAAAACTTTATTCGTACAAAAGCGTTTCAACTGATTCTCCTATACGATTTTCGCGGAAATACAATTTTCCAATACGACGGATTCTTTGTGTGTTAAAAGACATTCATGCAATTGCATTTAAACGATGTTTTATACATTTTATTAATTCCCTAAAGAAACTTTCAACTAAAGAAATAGACATTTATTGTATTACGGAAGGCTAAAACAATTGAAATTAAAATTGGTCACTTATGAAGATAAAAAACAATATTGTCTCTTTTTAAAACTGCCGATCAAACGAGTGAATTTTCACTCTTTAACATTATTTAATTAGTCGAAGTGTCCTATAGTACGTGGGACGTTCTTTCTAAGTTTCTTGGAATAATTTTACCTCACTAGTTATGTAATCTACTATTATTGTCATACGCATTGATTAGGAGGAAAAATAATCATCATTGCTGTATATGCTTCGATATATAACGCAATCACTGTTTAGCAATATTTACAAATATTTATATTAACAAAAGTGCGATCACACTTGAACAATAATTTTATTTAAATTCTGTCTCGAAAAATTGTAAATTGGAACGCACAAGTAAGTAGGCGGTCGACTAAATTAATAAAACGAAATTACACAATTGTTTTGATTGATAAAAAAAAAACAACAAATATACAATATACAGTCCACTTATGAATGAAGCAATTACATCAAACAACGGTAACCCCGGAAATTTTGCAATTATCTCTTAATGAAAGTATGAAAAAATAAATAGAGAAATTAATAGAAATATAAAAAAAATAACTCTTCAAGAGTATAGATTCTAGTCTTAAAAGTAACACATTTCACTCTCGAATAAGAGAACTTTCGAAAAAAAAAAAAAAATACTTTACTTCCTTCAAAAAAGTGGCTCAAATTTCATTCCAAAAAAAAAAATGTTATAGGTATAATCTAGCGACATATGCAGGGTCAGGTTGTAAAACAGCTATATTAATTGCTGTGTCACCTTGAGCAATGTAAACTTTTTATTTATTATTATTATTTTTTTATTATTTTTGCTTTCGTATTCGTTTCAGTCAATGATTTATGAAACAGAAATTAAAAAATTTATTAAAAATGAATCCATCAATGAATTTCCTCTCGCCATTCATTGACTCTCAGGGACGCCTGAGCTTTCTATTTTTGCACATGGTCGTCGCGACGCAAAGTCCATTAGCCCAGGTCGGATGGGACACTTTTGAATTTTGTGGCGATAGGCAGCTGGGTGTTTTGAATAATGACACGACCTCGTTTCACTCGTAATGCATGAGCAATCATTCGCGTTTCCGCGATTGTGGCGAATTCAAATTCAATATTGCAATTACGTATATATATATATCTGTCGTCATAATTACCGATTTGACATGATCAGTCAACCAACAGAATATTTTAAAGGGACGGCATTCGATTTTATCAAATCCGTGCCCCTATATATTAACCCCATATGCAAGTTTTCTCTCAATGGATTTGTTTAAAAAATATTAACAAAAACAAAGAATATATATATATATATATATATATATAGGTGATTCTTCTAAAAGAGCCCTCAGTTTTCGAAAATGGGTTTCATGGCTAAATATCACACAACCAAAAATATCACACAGTTAAAAATAGCTCTTCCCAAAATAACACGTCAATATATCACACAAAATGTATTTATTGAGCCAATTTATAAATGAGGAAATAAATGACGACTATAGGTCCATATGTAAAAAAAAAAACAAAAAAAGGGAAGGTTCTACCCCCCTGCCCCGCCGTTAGGGCGCGTGGGATATAGAGGGAGGGGGGTTCAGACGTACTCCCGACTAATCATATAGTTTCAACATAAAAAGAAATATTATGACGGTGACTAGTTTGAACAATGATTAATTTGTTAATGATAAACTGGTATACGTGTTATTTTTAATGAAAACATTTGTTTTTTTTTCGAGATATTTTGACGGGCGTGGTATTGTTTATGAAAATATTTGGACGTATCACCTTCGACAAATTGTTAAAAAAAATATTTTATTGCAATCATAAAATATTTGTTATTGAAATAAAATATTTTTATTCGTAAGGCAGGTTAGTTAAGGATGAATTATGAAGTGAAAATCTGAAGTTGGGCAAACATTCTTTGTTATTATTACAAATTTAACAGCTCATCTTCTTAAATTCTATCGTATATCGATAAGCATTGAACATTGCATTACAAATTTTTATCCACTTAACTAGAAATTTGTTACTCGGTCGAATCCGTTGTCATATTTTCAAAATTCAATATGGCGGATCCAAAATGGAGGATCCAAAGATGAAACTTTGCTTGATTAACAAGAAACTCGATATAGAAGGGAAATTTCGAAATCCCTATTCGCTAATCCCTTGACAGCTTTTCGACATTCAAAATGGTGAATCCAACATGGCGGACCAAAATCTTTGTCTCTCTCGCTGTTTATAAAGCTCGTATTTTTCTGGACCATTATCTTTACTTTCCGCCTTCTTATTATTTGTGCTTCTCTCCTTTTCTTTAATCTATCTTTAGAATTCTCAGTGCTCTTACCCTATAACTTTTTGACTTTCAGTGACAGTGATTTTATATTTTAACTTTTATAGGACATTTACAATAACTTTTAAAATACATTTACGATTTTCGTTCATTTTTATTGGTTTCTGACTGTCACCATCTACCTTTTATGATCTGTCATTAAATACAAGTGAATTTTAATAACCCCGTTACATTGCGATTGTATCAAATTATAGCGAACAAAAAAAAAAAAAAGACTTTCCCGCACTTGTGTTACAAAATACTATTTTCTACGTGTATTTGCGTTAGCCTTTTTTATAATTAATTTCCCATTTTATGTAATCTGACTTTAATTTACATTTTTAATATGCAATTTTGCATTCCAAAATTTATCGAAGGAAAAGTTAGTTTTATGAAGCATTTTTAATTGAACACGTATTTTAAAAGCACTTTCTAATTCAGAATTGCACAATGCTGTGAAAGAAAAACTGTAGGTGATGTAAAATGCGCGATTCGAACTTTTACAAAATGATTGATGGCAACTTCGTAATGAAATACCGGGGGGTTGAAATGTCGGTTACAATCTACTTATAAATTGAAACTTTTCTTTTATTATTGAAATAATGTAGCGAAATGAAAACATTTATATTGAACACTTTCGCTTGCGATAATATTAGCGTAATATTAGCGTAATATATTAGTTGATAATATTATCTGAACCTACCATATTAAGCAAAGCCACTGGCAATATTAGAAATATTAATTGATTTTTGACTATTTCAAATACAATTTTACATTTCAAATATTTACAGAGTTACCTTCGCGAATCGTTATGGAATATTGAAATCCCTCGTAAATCAACACGTGCAAAAATAAATGTAATTCGTTGAAATCGTCGCCTCGTCATTGTCGACCACGTAAAGTTTGTAAATTTTCCCCTAATCATTAAATCTTGACAAAGAAAAAACAATGCGAAACAATCTATTTTCATTCTAATCACAAAATAACAGCAGATGATGAAATTAACGATGGGATTATTGTGAAGATTTCGACAAACTACGAATTATCGATTAGGAACTTTCGAATATATATATTCCAACGGGTTACATTGTGTAAATGTTGAGAAAAGGTCAACTTGCTTCTTTCAAGAAAAATCTATATACCGAGCTGACCACTATTCATTTACACCAAAAACATTTGAGCGCTTGCTTGAAATTGAACTCGTATCTATTTCAATCGATCCATGATAAAACTTACTAATAAAAATTGACCGATCAGAGACGTTTCCGTAGAAGAAAGAATTGTATATAATTATAATAAAGGATTAGCTTAATCCGTCATTAAACTATAATTTAAAATCATACTATTGCAAAACAAATGATAGCATAGATTTAAAAAAAGAAAACTAGGGGCTTCGCCCCTGCGGCCTTCGGCCGCCAACCCCACCGGGGGCTCCGCCCCCTGGACCCCTGGCGCGCTATCGCGCGTAGCTCGC